>JAPYZK010000945.1:0-20974 GCA_030522785.1 Platygaster equestris | reverse complement strand
CTTTTTTCAATGACATTGGTCATCCACATACACCATCTGCCGCCATCTTGAATCTGAACCGTGCCTTTCTGAACCGAGTCCGATACCCAACCACAGCTCAGCAGAGACCTTCACCTATGACCAGCTTGAAGTTATGTATATTATATTGTATATAAAAAAAAATATATAACATAAAATTTCTAATGAGTAATATTTTCAAATGAACTTCAATTCACTTACTGTGATTAAAAACAATGAAAAATTATCTAAAATGTCTTTTACATTCTTCCATACGGCGTTTATCATAAAAAAAAGAGAGAGATATAAATCGTAATAGAGTGTAGTTTTAACTATTTGAAGTTATGCACGTAACACACAAAACAAATCACGTAAACTGGCATAAGCCAACGTAAACAGGGAGAAGTGAGAATTATTACGCAAATTGCAAAGTTTTCAAACGATTGTAACTTTTCTTTATTGTAATATAACGAAATAACAAATCGTCGAAAATGTCGTATATGCTCCCACATCTTCACAATGGTTGGCAGGTGGACCAGGCAATTTTATCAGAAGAAGATAGAGTCGTTGTAAGTTTGGTGGACCTAATCTACGAAGTCGTATACTTTATTTTTCATCAGTTTTACTTATTTTGTGTGAAATTTTAATGAAAAAACTTATTTTGGAATTTGTTTTAAAATTATGTGTATTCGGACAATTTTTACTCCATTAATAATGCGTGTGCAGTATTTTGAAAAATGGTGTCATGTTTTGAAAAAATGTATATTTTATATCTTGTGAATTAATGAATGAAATTGTGATAAATGGAAATGTACTAATATTTATAAATATATTGAAAATTAATCACTGTCGTTGCAAAAACAAGTGAATAATAAATAATCTAAAATTGAAATTTTACAGGTCATCAGATTTGGACATGATTGGGACCCAATGTGCATGAAAATGGATGAAGTTCTTTATAACATCGCAGAAAGAGTGAAAAATTTTGCTGTGGTTTATTTGGTAGATATCACCGCAGTTCCAGACTTCAACAAAATGTAGGTTTTTCAACCTGACGTCTGTTTTGAAAAATTGTCCATTAAAAAAAAATGGCATTTTGGAATGGAATGGAAAAAAGCATTTTCAAATTTGGCATTATTTACATTTTCCAACATAATTTTCTGTCTTTGAGTACAATTTTTTGTCATTCAAATTATAGAAATAAAAATAATTCAATTGAAAAAATACATGCTTGTATATTAAAAATGTATGTTCTGATATGTACTATATTATTTCCATTTCCAGGTACGAATTGTACGATCCTTGCACGGTAATGTTCTTCTTCCGAAACAAACACATCATGATTGATTTGGGCACCGGAAACAACAATAAAATCAATTGGGCATTAGAAGACAAACAAGAAATGATCGACATTGTCGAAACTGTTTACAGAGGTGCCAGGAAAGGCAGAGGTTTAGTCGTGTCTCCCAAAGATTATTCCACGAAGTATAGATATTGAAATTTTTTTGAATACTTCAATTTTTATATCAATTTAGCGAAATCGTGTCACTTATTGTCGTTTTCATATTCTTGAATCAATTACATTATATCGCGTTCAAGACACAAAAATCCCATTTTTTAATAAACGAATATAAAAAAAACATAATGAGTCGTTTCGATCAAAAATTTAAATCATTCAAAAAAAAAATTACATCAAGAAGATAAATTTTTCAACATACCTAACTGAAAAACTTAAAATAGGTAAAAAAAATACACTCGAATTTCAACGAATACAAAATTTCGAAAACCTTCAAAGTTACTAAACATTGACAAAACAAGCCAATACAGTCTCAAGAGAACTTTATTACTGTATCATTATTTATCATCACACAGAGTTTGTTTCTTAACAATAATGCTATCACAAACAGCAAATAAACTCTACTTGAAGAAAGGAATCAAAAACAGTTAAAGTACAACTGCGACGATCTAAGAATAGTGCTTATTAAAAAACCAGGTTATATTTATATATGCAATTCACAATGCTTTGAATGAAAAGTGCACTCTCATATAATTCAAAACAGGAGGATTCAGTTGAATTATCGACTGCTACAACTACATCGACTTTGAAAATGTCGATATGGGAAATGACTAAATGCACTTTTTTTTATCCTTAAATTATATATGTTAGCGGTGGAATCTTCGATGCATTCCCAAAAAAGTCCTGGTGTCTTTCCTGGGGAGTGCAGATATCCGAGATAGCCTGAAAAAATGAAAAAAATTTCAAGCAAATATTTATAAAAAATTATGAAGTATGTTCATGGATGAATTTATTTTCAAAAATTAAGAAACTTTTTTTTTAACAGTACTTTGTGATTTTTCGTACATTTTCAAAGATCATCGAAAAATTTTCTTCATGAGGTATTTTTTAAATTCATACATTTTTTCAAATATTTTAGAACATTTTTCTAGAATCTTCTGAAACTTTTGAGCATCTTAAAAAAAATTGTTCTAAGCAAAAATAACATTCGTAAAAATTTTTGTGAATTCCAAAGAATTTTTCAGCATTTTAAGAAAAATTTGGAATGACTTTGATTGGATATATTTTACATTATTATTTTCTCATATTCATACATAATTCTTTAAACAAAAAAAGCAAAAATTCACATTTCTCCTGATCTTTTCGTGTTTTGAAAAACATCGACGAGATAACAAAAATAGTCCTTGATAAACAACAGGCTTATTTTCCAGAGCCTAACCAACATGAAAAAAAATTTTCGTACATAAAATTGCGTCTTCATCAAACGTTATTGAGTCGAACGATGCAATAACGAAAAAAAAACGTAAATACAAAATAAACTCAATAAACAATGTTTCAGCTTGTATTGATTACCCCCAGCATTAAATGTCATCGTCATCGCGATCAAAACAATGACGAAAAATTCCATAATCGAATGTCAACAGTGGTACCAACACGAAAAAAACAATCGCTCGTATTCTCAACAAAAAAATTCCATTTTTATTCCAACTATCCCGAAAACCAAAAGTCAAAAGAAACCCCCAAATAAATTCAATCAAAAACATCCAAAAAACGCAACTTAATTTTGATTTTCCTTTAATCGTTAATTTTCCTTTTCCTTAGTCTTTTTCCCCGCGACGCAATACTACGTAGTCAGCCATCTTGTTTCGGCGAATAAAATTGCATCCACAACGTTGCAAAAAATTCCTATTTTCGACCCAACATTTTCTGACGCAATCGAAATTTTACATTTTGCAAGTCCTTATCAGACAATCCTCAACCCCTTTCCAAAACATCATCCCCCTTTTCCAAAAAAAAAGACGACAAATCCAAAACTGCGTATTAACCCTGACATTGTAAAATTCCCCTGAAATCGTTAAAAAACAATAGGCACTCACTCGTCATGTTTACGACTTAGGGATTTTTTCGACATGTCGCTTGTTATGCTCCGCGTTCATAAGCTTGGCGCAGATTTTGCGAGAATGTCCGGACGGGTCGAAATGATTAGTGTGGAACTCGGCCTCTTTCTTGGTCCTTTGCTTGCCACTGTACCGAGGGTGAATGTACTTGTCCTGGTCGTAATTGTAATGCTCGTACTCGTCGACGTCAGTAATTGGCGTCTCGGACATAATTACAGGCGATTGATCAGTAGTGTCCACTGAAATTTCGAGGAAGAATAGCTCGCAAAATGCTTTTAATGCTGTTAAACCACAGGTAACTACTTCGTTCTGTGTATCATTCAACACTGGTTCGCCGGGCGCGGGAGCGTTTATTTATAAGCAAGCCCGCGCAGGCGCCGCGCGACTGTCATCATCTTTTTTTGTCTTTGTCCTATTGTAAAAATATTACTTGATTCATGAAAAATGAGCATTAATTGAGAAGCTTTTGTATAGGTTTTGAAGAGAATGATGATTTAGATGATTTTTGGGATTTTTTTAACATGATAATGAACGGGAAAAAAACGATCTTTTATCATTATGGTTTTGCGCATGCGCAGAACTGCGCAGAACAGGTGTTGCCGGCCGTGTTTATTTTTGTGCCTTTGTTGTTTTCTCGATTTTCACAACAATAACAACAACATTGGAGCGATAAGCAGTGTTTCTCAGTCAGAATGTGGACAAACGAGCATCATTTGCATGATTATGAATAAATAATGAGCTTGGAAAGTGATTCATGTATTGCAGTTTTTTTTAGGAGGCAGCGATTCGCGTTCGAGAAACTTCTCGAACGAAAGCGTAATTTGCATATTAATAACGCGTTTTTTTCTAGGGGGAAACGGGAGAAACGGGATCGCTTCGGCGATTTGTAGAGTAGATTCAGTAGATACGCGAGCGGAAATATTGGATGAATAATTATGGCGCGGAAACTTATCGGTTTTTCGAGGACGTTCGCGTACGTGCTGTACGTGAGTCATTTTCGCTAACGGTATTTGCGGTCGGATAATTTACCGCGCGCGGTAATGTCAGTTATTTGGATGTTAGAATTTTGAACGCTTTGAGTAAACAGATCTCGCGACGAATGTATTTATAGAGTAGAAATAGCGAGGGATAGACTTTTGCAGTAGATAGCTTTGCATGGAAAGTTCCAGGGGTTTGGACCGTATTTTACGTGTGAAAATATAATGATTGAATCGAAATTAGAATTTTATTTGGGGAGTTGAAAGTATTATTCCCCGCCCGAAATGAAAACCTTGATATTCGAATTCGAAAATTTACGAATTTTGGGGACGAGGTTTCGAAAATGACAACACTGCCAAGTCTTCGGAAAATCATTTATTCGTAGAATTATTTACAAACACGAAAAGAAAACACGAACATGTACTTAATGTAAAATTATGATGAAAATTCGCTTTTCAATGTTGTAACGTTTCGAAATAATTACGTTCTAATTGTTCAATGACAATATTATGATAATACGAAATTAACGTTCGCAAGCAAATGAATTACGAAACACCTTCGAAAATTGCGTTTGAAGAATTCAAATACTAAAAATAGACGAACGAAAACTTATCTCATTTGAAAAAAGGTACTCAAGAAACTGCGATGAAAAAAAAATTACGCAAGAAAATTCGCATTCACCTTTTCTTGAATGACCTTGAAAGATCGAAAAATTCTCGAGATCAAAGTTTTGAAAAAATTCCCAATAATTTTAAAAAATTGGGGGTGTACTCAAAACTCACGTAAATTTCGATTGTAATTTAGAAATTTCGATAAGATTCATTTTTTGACGTAGTTTCGTAAGAAAATGGAACTTATTGAAATTTGTAGTCCTTATTTCGACTAATTTAAGAATAAGTTAAATGCATTCATCAGTCGTGTCCATGGACATTTCCGCCTTTCCTGTAATCAGCATTGGCGTAGATCGTGCCATTTTCCTGGGTCACGAAGCAAATGACGCTGCCGCGTTCCCTGTATCGCGAAGTTCGGTGTCCCAATTTTTGCAACCGGTCCACTACTGGTTTCAAAACTCCGTACTCATACGAAACCGTCATCGGGTACAGCTGGTGGTGGATTCTGGGGGCGTCCACGGCTTCTTTCAACGAATTTCCCATCCACAAGTGTCGGCTAATTGCCTGGAATCGATCATTGTAGGCATTTTTTATTTTTTTATTAATTAATGATCCAGGGGCAAACGCAGAGGGGGGTTTTAGGGGTTGAAACCCCTCCTGAAATTTGACAAAGATTGTTTTTGTAAGTAAAATGAAGAGAAATTCAAAAATAGAACAAAAGTGTGCTTTGATATCTTAAAGATTCGATAAATTAAACTTCCGAATTTTAGTAAAATAACATGTGGATTTAGAATATTAGAAACTCAGAAATTACAATTTTTGACGATATTTCAAAAATTTTGAATAGTCTCAAACGTTCAAAGATTGTGAAATTTTTGAAAATACGGAGTTTTTTGTAATTTTAGGAATTCCGTCGATTTTCGAAAATTCAATTAATTCGAAAAAACCGAAAATTTCGGAAATTTGGAAGATTACGAAAGTTTTGAGAAATTCTAAAAATTTTGTGATTCCGGAAAACTTGTGGATATGTCAAAATTTGAGAATCCAAAAATTCTAACGATTTCAGTGATTTTGAGAGTAAAGGTAATTTTGGAAAATTTCGGAAATTTGGAAAACTTTGAGATTTTTGGAGATCTCGGTAATCATTAAAATTTCTGAAACTTTATAATTTTGTAAAGAATCTGAGAATCCTAAAAAATCGAAGCATTTCGAAATTTTTGAGAATTCGTAAGATTTTGTAAAGTCCAACAATTCCAAAAATTATAAAATTTTTGAAAATTCAGAGACTTTTTGAAATTTTTAGTTTTCCGAACATTACGTATATATATTCTAAGGTTTGAATATTCCAAAAAATCCGAAAAATTCTGAAAATTTTGGAAGTTTCAAGAATTTGGACTATTTCGAAAATTACGAGAATATTACTCATTTCAGAAATTTTGAAAATTACTAGAATTTGAAAAAGTTTAGCAATTGCAGAAATTACAGAAATTTTAAACATTCCAGCAATTTCGAAAATTAGGAAACATTTTTTTTGGAAACCCCTCCCGAAATTTTTTTCTGCGTTCGCCCCTAATGATCGAATGGCTCAGAGTGCCAATAATTCGTCAAAATTTTCAAAATATAAAAGAAGTCATGAAAGAAATGAAAAACATGAAGAAACGAAAAAAAAATTATAAAGAAAATAAAATATGTACGAAAGCCAAAGCAGTTGTGATTTTGGTACCACCAGCGGCCCCAACAACCATCCGAACGTCGCCCTTAGAGTCCGTCAAAATCGTCGGCGACATCGAAGACAACGCCCTTTTTTGCGGGGCAATAAAATTACTCGAATTCGCGGGAATGCCAAAATAACTCAATCTCGTGGGAATTCCCAAATCATCCATTCCACTGTTCAACAAAACACCAGTCCTCTCGCTAATCAAACCACTTCCGAAACTGAAAGTTAGGAAAAAATTTTTTTCGTAACTCTCTCTATTTTGCGTGTGAAAAGTGGCCGATTTCTTCACTAGTGTAAAAAAACGTTTTTTTATACTCGAAAAAAACAAGAGTGAATAAAAATCCTTCTTCCACTAGTGAAAAAATGACTGCTATTTTTACTCTCGTTAAAAAATCGATCACTTTTTACACGTAAAATATTAGAAAAAAACGATTAATTTCGGAAGTTTTCTAATAAATACTATAATTACTAGATATTTATGGTACTGGTGACAGCGACAGCGTCACCATTGGAAGAAATCACAGAAACATGACTAGTGCCATGATCTTCCTCAGGCTTAGAAGATGCCCAATAATGCAGAGGATCGTTGTACGTTCTTTCGTCATCAATTTTGGTTCTCACGAGCTTGGCAAATTTTTTCGATGTCAGATCTTTTAAAAACTGCAACTATACAATATTTTTGTCAACATTTGACTCGTCTCAATTAAACTTCGATCGACAGACAACTTTTATTGAATATTGACACACGTAAAAAAATTATAGTTGTCACAACCATACAAATAGTCACGTTTACGCCAACCATATTTATGATTGGTGCAACTAAACTGTACATCTCCGTAATATCTTTCAAAATGGATGCATAAAAATATCTAGTTGTCACATAATTCAATGGTTGGGTAATACTATTGCTCTCTCTGTCTCACCAAACGACATCTTTTGTGAGAGAGAAAAGGACAGTTGCGTAATTTAGATACCTCGTATAAAATCCGCACAAATGTGAATTTTTATATGGTTGAGGCAACCATACTGTTTTCTCCGTGTGTAAATGTCAGATCTTTCAAAAACGGCAACCACACAATATTTTTGTCATAATTTGACTCGTCTCTGATGAAAAACATCGATAGGCAACTTTTATTTAATATTTACACGCCTAAAAAATTATGGTTGCCACAACCATACAAATAATCACCTTGCGCCAACCATATTTATGGTTGGTGCAACCAAACTGTAAATCTTTGTCATTTCTTCAAAAGTGAATGCATAAAAATATCTAGTTGTCGCATTATTCAAATTGCTCTCTCTCTTTCACCAAACGACTGCTCTCATGAGAGAGAAAAGGACAGTTGCGTAGTTGCCTATTCCTAGTTGGCGCAAATGTGAATTTTTTTATATGGTTGAGACAACCATACTGTTTTTTTGTATACACATATTTATAACGTAAAAAATGCGCATTTAGTAAAAAAATGAAGGACCTTATAAGGAATTTGCGACATTTTTCAAGGTTTTTGGGAGAGGTTCAGAATTACGAGGGCATATAAAAGACGATTCCGTGTGAAATAAATCAACAATTCATTGTTTTTGGAGCCTAAACGAAATTTTCCAGCGATTTGATTCTTCTGAATTGCGAATCTTTGCATTAAAAATAAGTCTCTACCGTGGTCGCGTCAGCGAAGGTCGGGTCTCCTAATTTGGTTCTGAAGGCGTAAGCGAACTTGAACGTTTCCAGCATGCGATGATAAGTCAAGGCCATTGATTCTGCATCTTTTATACTCTCGGGAGTGAATTTATAGGACTCTAGAACGTTTAAAATAAAGGCGAGCAAGGGGCCACTGCTGGGAAGTCCTGTGGCGTGCAGTTTTGTGTTTCCCAGCAGTTCTGTTTCCACTGGTTCTTCCCATCTTGCCCTGAAGTATTTTGAGAAATTTTTGTTTTTATCTTTGGGAAGTATTGTTTAATGACAGGGTTTTTTGATTTATTTGGATTCTAAAAGTGAAAATACGAGAGCGGCAGTTTTTCTCCGTGTTTTGAGTGCAAAAGTAATATGAGTCAATTTTGAAAAATTGGATTTGAGTTTGAAAATTTGAGAATCTTGGGCTTGAATTCGAAAAATTGATGGGATGACATTTTCGGAATCGAAGGAATTTAAGACATTTGAAGTTGCAAAACTTTCTGAAGTTCGTATTAAATTTTGAAATTGACGGGAATTCGATGCGGTTTTTTGTAAATTAGGAATTTTTCATATATTTTGGAATATTTGACAAGTTTCATGCTCAAAATCCGATCGATAACTACAATTCCGTCAACATTAGAAATTTACTTTAATTTACTTTTTTGATTTTTGGTTCCTGTAAAATGTTCCACATTTAAGAAATTTCAGAATTTGTGTCAAATTGAAAAAATCTCATACAATCCCATATAAAAATTGCAAAACAATCTGAAATTCCACAAATTATGTTGAAAAATGAAACAAACTCGAACTTTTGAAAATGGGAAAGACCCTAAAGTATCAAACTTCTGAAGTTCGAAAAATATGAATTTTGAATTTTCGATGAATCATATCTTTCCAAAAAGAATTTTCCACTATTAAATTTTAATTTAAATTAAAATATTTTTTTTATTTGATCCATTTAAATTATTTATTATTCGTTTATTTATTCATTTTTTCATTTAAAATTATGTATTATTCATTTAAATCATGTATTATTTAATTGTTATCAATTTCCCACCATTAAAAAAAATGTATTAACCTGTATTCATTCAAATCTCGCATCTCGAGAATCGCTCCCCGTTTGCGAATATCCTCGATCATTTCGCGTCCCAACGTCCCATTATAAAATTCACCAGCGCCTTTTTCAGCGATGATTTTCAGAGTTTCACAAAAAGTTTCCCTCGGTTTCAACCGCGTTCCTGGTTTCCAGAAATTTCCCTTCTTGGGGTCTACAAACATCGCCCTGAATACGTTTTTTTACAACTTAAGAAAGATACCATTTTCGTCTAAAACGACATAATTCTTGATTCATATCAGTTCGAAACTTAAATCGGTAATCTTCGATGATTGAACATCTTTATGCAATAACCTGTTACGCACTCGGAAAATCCTACAGCGCGCTATGGGATACCCGAGCGCGCAACCGGTTATTGCATCGAGCCGTTGAATGTCACAAACTTTGGACTTGTTTTTTGGCAATTAATGTACACGTTATAAGTGTCCTGAAACATTATAAACTGATTTTATAAGTCACCGAAAATCTTATATAAGATTTGAGGTCAATTTATAAATTTAAAGGAAACTCTTAAGGTTTGTATTAAATGCCTTATAAGAAACGAAGAACCTTAAAAAACTGTGTGAAATCTCGGTTTTTCGGAAACTTTAGGTTCGGTGACAAAAGACGAGATTTAAGCTATTTTGCACACTTACTTAAGATCTTCAAATTCGTAAATTCTGTCTGAATTACTCTGCAGGTCATCGTGCAAGGCTTTTGTCACATCGACGCCTTTTTCGCAAAGTTCTATACTTGGCTGGAAAAGCTCTTTCCATGATAATTTCCCGAATTTTTTGTGAGCTTCCCAGTAACCCGCAAGTTCTCCAGGCACCGAAATCGAAAGTGGGCCTTCAAGAACGTCGAATTCGATTGTTTATTTCCAAAATCCACGTAACTGTTGAATAATAGTGCATTTCGGAACTAGTGGAAAAATAACTTTTGACTGGAGAAATTATTCTTCCATTACTCGCGAACTTTGTTTCACCCTAAAGCACTTTTTTTATGTTGCAGGATAAAATAAATTTCGCAACTTACAATTAGTATAATAATCATTTTCAAACGAATACGAATACTCGAATATCCTCTACAACATGGATGAAAAAATGATTATTTCACTAGTTGCGAAATGTACTATTATTCGCATAAAAGTAACAAAATTACAACAAATTTACGAACATTTAGGAAATTTTTCAAACTGACCTTTTTGACTCGCCTTTGGAGGTTTGTCGTCAAATATATGAAGATTGGCCTGCAATGGAGCGCATTCCCTTGCATTTAGAAACGCACTTTTTTTATTTTTCCTGTCATAAATCACCATAACTAACCCACCTCCCAATCCCATACTTTGCACATTGACTAAGCCATTGCAAATTAAAGTGGAAATCGCTGCATCTACAGCAGATCCATTTTTGTGCAATATTGATCTAGAAAAAATTGTATTTTCTGTAAAATAAACAATCAAAAAATAAAAAATTGAGTATGAATTCACACTCATTCGAATTTTTCCAACTAATATAATAATTTACATGATCTTTACGCACTTATCAATGAATGATCGGAGAAGTTTAATTTTTATAAACTGATGACGAATTTGGGGGGGGGGGGGGGGGGGGGGATTTTTTTTGTTTTTTGGATGCTTTTTAAAGGGCTGCAGGAGGGAGGGGGAGGGATGTCGGGATCGGGGGGAAACAAATTTTCCGATGAAAAATTATTTTCCGAGTCTTCATAATTGAAGGTTATGCAAATTACGACGAGGATTGATGCGAATAAGAGAGCGGCGAGAATTTTTGATTTTCTCCAAAATCGAGACCTGTGAAATTTTAATAGAGGTAATTTTTTTTATTAAAAAAAGTTGTAATGCGAACGAATTTTTAAAAATTAATTCTCGAGTTGATGATGCTTGGCCCATTTTAATAATTTTAATCGCTATTTTTATTAAAAATTATTGCATGTTCGGAAATATCGAGATAAATAATCTTAGGAATTAAAAAATATGAGTTTGGATGCCTTTATAAAAGCTCTACATTTGTATAAATTCTAGTTTGTTAATAAAAATTGTGGAAAAAGAGTTCATAGATTTAAGGCAACTTTTAATGATGCTAAAAAATATTGACAAATTTCAAAAAAATGGAGAACATGTGCATAACATTCTTCGAAACAAACAAAATTGTGAATAATTCTCAAAAATGCATGTAATAACGGTAACATGTAATAACATGTAAATACGGTGAATAATAAAAAATAATAATAATATTTTGAAAATGATTAGAGTTAATTTCTAACACAACATTTCAAACACTTTCAAAAACGCTGGAAAATTGAAAAAAGAGCATACATTTCCATTGAACTCGATTTTCAATAAATTCTCAATATCCTTGCCAGTGGTTAAATATATCGAAATCATCCCGATTCCCAAATTTCCCTAATTTTCCCAATTTCATTCATAAATTCCGTAATTTTCCCAATTCCTAAAATCTGATATGCATAATAAAAATCAAATAACTCAAATTTCAAATTTTGGTTAATTTCCAACATCGATTTCAAGTAAGCCATACATATGTTTTAATTCGCTCAAATTTCAAAAAACGGCAAATTTCGACTCAAAAAATTAATAATCCACCAGGTACATCATAAATAATGCATATCCTTCATTGGAAAATATCTCAAGAATTTTCAAAAATTCAAAATCCCGAAATTTCTGACATCCCGGATTTCAAGCATTCACGAAAAAACGGAATCCCAAAATTCTTCGGGAATTCTACAATGTTCGAAATCCCGCACGCCCCTGTTACTTTTTTATAAAAAAATTATCAATTTTATTCCAAATTTCAGAGGTTCCTTCAACCCCCAAAGCCCCCCCGTTGCGTACGCTCCTGCCGCCGCGGCCGTTACAGCGGCGCAACCACCAGTTGCACCGCGCAGTGTTGCCAAGTCTCGTGCAGCCCGCCCCCACGGGTGCGCGCAGTAGCTTGAATTTTCGTCAACTTTCGTAATATCGCGAATCGCGGATTAAATCAGATCAATCTTCTCAATCGACACGATCAAAACCTTTCTCATGTTCTTTCTCTTGTTCGATTAAGATTACTGTGTTAATCGCGGGTGCTCGATAATAACCGACATTGTTTACGTAAGCGCGAAAAATAGTGTGTGCTCTTCTCGTATTTTTCTTGGAAAGTCGGATGTTTTGGTCGTCAGCTGGTCGATGTTTTGCAGTCTGTTGTCGAGAATGAGTTCCGGTGAGTCAATTTTCTTCAGATTATTTTTTTTAATTTATATTTCGTAGTTGTACGGTCGGGCGCTGTCGAGATTCCCGAGACAAATCGCATTATTTTGCGGATTTTGCGTATTCGTATGTAGGTTATGTACGGCGCGAGTTTTTGGCGGTTGTATATACATGCAAACTTTACGTTGCGTGATTTTTTTAGTACTTACAGAGGAATGAGCGTGAAAACTGTGATGGAATACATTTTTTTCGAGGTGTTGAGAGTTTTGGGAGGTAGTTTTCGGTTTGTTTACACTTACAAGCGCGCACGTCGCCGCTGCGACTTGCGTGTGTGTGTGTGTGTATGTTGTCAGTTTTTTCTCCCCGGTAACGTTACGAACGCTCCTTCAGCTCTATTATGTGCGTGTGTGTGCGTGCGGAAAAAATTTGCTCCAAGAGTTGTGTTTTGTTTTCGTATTTTTTTTCGATGACAAGAATAGTATATATTATTTTGTATCAAGGGGCAGAAACGAGTGAAAACGTGATTAATAATTAAATAATAATAATAATAATTAAATAATTAAAATAATTAAAATGGTAATGAAAAAAAATTTTTTTAAATAATTAAATAATGAAAATGAATGATAATAATAATAATAATTGAAATGACTAATTTTTAGGACAATCAAATGTTAAAATCTAATAATGGACAGTTTGTGAATTTTTTGAAGTTTGAAGTTTCTTGATTTTTTCATTTTTCACGTTTTTATTAATTTTCAACTCTATATTGATTAATTCTAAGTTGACAAAGTGGAACTTTCAGAACTTGGAATAATTGACAACTTTCTAAATTTGGAATGTCGATTTCAAAGTTTCGAAAGTTTTCGAATTTTTGAATTTAAAGTTTTATTGTCTTTTGGTAAATAAAAACTCGAGTTTCGAAGTTTCTGTTTTTTTAAATATCAAAAATTATATTTATTCTCTGCTCTTTAAGTTATTTTTGAATTTTTCAATTTTTGGATTTTCGAACTTCAGACAAAATTTGGATGAATTTCGAAGTTTTGAAGTTGTAGAATTTTTTAGGTAAAATATTTGTATTTCTAAAATATTTTTATTCTGTGCTGTCGATCTGAAGGTTATTTTTGACTTTTTAAATTTTTTGATTTTGGAAATTTAGAAAAATTTGGATGAAGTTTTGAAGCATTTTAAAGTTTTAAAGTTGTAAAATTTTTGGGATTCATGAAACTTTTGAAGCTATAGGAATTTTTACAGTTCTGGAATTTTGAAGAATTATAAAGTTTCAAAATTCTGGAAGTTATGAAAATTTAGAAATTTTGAGAATGTAAGTATAAGAATTTTGAAGGTTGGAAGAATTTCGAAGTTTTAAAGTTGCGAAGCTTTGCAATTTTTGAGGTTTTGAATATTTCGACATCTTTGAAATTTTGAAGAATTTTTCATTCTTGAACTCAAAAATTTTCGAAATATTTCAGATTTTGGATTTTAAAGTTCCGACGAATTTGGATGAATTTCGGAGTTACAACGCGTTTTGAAGTTTTGAAATTGTGGAGCTTTTCAGTTGAAATATTTAAACTTCAAAAATATTTTTATTCTGTGCTGTCTAAAGCTTATTTTTGAGTCTCGAATTTCTTCAATTTTGAAATTTAGAAGAATTTCTATGAATTTTTGAATGAAGTTCTGAAATATTCTGCAGTTTTAGAGTTGTGAAACTTTCCGAAGTTGTGGAACTTTTTAAGCTATAGGAATTTTACAAATTCTGGAATTTTTAAGAATAGTGAATTCATAAAATTCTGTATGTTTCGAAAATTCAGGAATTTCGAAAATGTCTAAGTATTTCGAAGTTTTTAAGTTACAAAGCTTTGCAATTTTTGAGGACTTAAAAATTATAAGAGCTTTAAAGTTTCAAAGAATTTCGAATTCTGAAAGCTTACAATTTTAAAAATTTTCCGAATTTCGAGATTTTGAAGTTTCGATGACTTTGGGTAAATTTATTATTTGTCGGGCATTTTGAAGTTTTTTAGTTGTATATTTCTGGAATTCCCAGAGTTCAGGAATTAAAAAGCTTTGTAAATTTTGGAAGTTCTGTTATTTTATACAATTATGGAGTTTCAAAGTTTTATGATTTTCGAAAATGTTGGAAATTATGCATCTTAAAATTTCAAGAAATACAAATTATTTTGGAGTTGTATAAAAATGTGGATTTTTGAATTTGTCCAAGTTATGTAGTTTTAAAGCTTAAAAGTTTCAAAATTTTGGAAGTTTTGGGTTTTGGAAGTTATGACTTATTTGCAAGAATATCAAAGTTTCAGAAAATTTCGAAATTTTGGAATTCCGAAGTTTTCAAGAACTTCGAAGTTTTGAAGTATTTCAAAGATCAAAAGTTGTTTATTTTTGCGTTTTTGAAAGTGTTCTGAATTCCGAAAGTTCAAAACTTTGACAATTTTCAAAGCTTAAAAGGTCTAAAATTTTCGAAATGTTGGTTGTTTTACAGTTTATAAATTTTTGGCAATCCTGCGACTTTTATAATTTTCAATTCCGAGAATTTCAAAGTATTTAGAAGTTTTAAAGAAACTTGAAACTACATAATTTTAACATTAACGAAATATCAATTGAAATATTATATCATAAGTAATATAATATTATTTGATATAATAATTATATTGCCCATAAAAATTTATGCAGTTAAAAAAGACCCCGAAATTTCTTATTTTTGCACAGAAATGTTGAACTTATAAACGCACTCACAAATCGGCGCGAATCGCGCAAAAAAACGATTGCAAGTTCCATCGAGATTCGCAATCGCGCGAGCGAATGGTCGAATCTTGCTTTTCGCCTCTCGCCAACGAACGCGAATTTATCTTTCGTCGGTGACGAATTTTCCGCGCATTTTCGGGACTCGATTTTCTCATGCCACGGACACTTTTCCGAACCGCGATTTTCCCATATTCGCCGATGAACCTCGCGTCTTCGAAGTCAGGTTAATCTGCGAAAATCAATACGCCCCGCGTTTTCGTGCGATTCACAGATGGCACTTTCATGTTGTCCGGAAATTTGAATGATTTCTGCAGTTTTTGCAGTAGACGTAGATCGAAAATAAATTTTTTTTTGGAATTATTCTGACATTTTTGGAGTGTTGTGAATGATGAAATTGTTTTTTCTGTCAATTTGCTGCTGTTTATTGAATTTTTGACATTTTTTTTTTGACTTTGTAAATTTAGTTTTTTTTTGGGAGGGGGGGAGGGGGGGGGGATAAGTTTTCGTTATTACCATTCTTTTGGAATGAAATTGTTGGAGATAATTTTAGTTTTATTATAATTAGATGAATACGAAATTTAAGGAGATAGAAAAAAAACCTCAAAAATAGTAATTAATTTAAAACTTGTTGGAGAGTATTTAAAGAGTTGAATATTAATACATAAATATGTGCATATCAAATTATATGAATATATTATACATCTATAATATATTACATTTGAGTAATTGTTGTCAGATCTATATTATATTTATATAATTTTTGTCAGATCTATGTTATGTCACAAATTCTGAATAATCATCGAGTATTCTGAATAATTTTCAGAGATTATGAAGAAGTTGTATTTTTCTGAATTTTTAGCTTATTTTGCAAGAAATTTGTTGGGAATTTTTGACGTTTTCAAGGTTTTTTCTATTATCATTTAAAATAATTTATTTAAATTTTTGAAAAATCGTGTAGGTACGATTTAAAAATTACAATTATGATTTCTGTCATTTAAAAATTTTTTTCTCGGAATCAATAGCAATAAAATTAATATTATTATTAAAGTCTACTAATTAATTGTCACACAATTTTTTGGAATATACTGAAGAATTTACAAGAATTTTAGAAATATTGTAACAACTCCTAAAATTTTTTTACAATCTTCCAAAATGTACAGAGGTCTCCAGATTTTAAGTCGTTTCCAAATTTCTCGATCTTTTGAAAATTGAATTCCCATAAAAAATTGTATTACATTTTGAACAAAGTTTTTAAGCAATTTAGAGATCGAATTTTTTATTCACGAATTCTATAGTAACCACCTTTTTTTTAAATGTCGACAAAATATACATTAAAGTGATTAAGTTCCGTTTTAAACCTTTTAAAAGTAGAAATTAAAACATAAATATTCGTCACGAAATAAAAAAATCGTATTGACGCTCTGGAACACGTGACGCTTTTTTCCTACAACGAAATTTTTCCATTTGCGAAAGACCAAAGTTACGCGACTTGTTTACGAGCTTTGCTCAGTTGGCCAAGATTGCTTGTTAGTTACTTGTGAACTTGATAAAGTTCAATCCAACATAAGTTTCGCTAATGAAAACGCTGAAAAAAACTTCGTTGGGAAGTATGAGAAACTTTTGATCGAGCGTTGTATTGTATTTTTTTTCTTTTCCACATTTATTGCGTTACACATCTTTATTTTTATTTACATATTATTATTTTGTACCTTCGTCGACATTCAGGAAGAAATTAACGAGATTTTTCGAAATCCTAAGACATATTGGGATTACTTTCGATTTTTTATGCAAGGAATTGTTCTCAGTTCTGAAGTTTTTTTATTTTTAATTTTATCTAATTTTCAATTAAAAATATTGAATTCTCAATACTGTTAAGTATTTGCATTTTTTTAATTTTCCCGATATGGCAATCCGAAAATGATTTATAGTAACGGATAATTGAGTTGACATTAAAAACTTTAATTTCTTTTTTGTTACGTACCGAAATTCCCATTTGCGTTTTGCCATTTAGATAAGAGAATTTGTAGTAGCTTAATGTTAATTTTAGACAATTGCTCTTCACCGTTATTACACAACTATTCAACTATACTTATATACATTTTTTATACACGTAAGCGTTAACAGTTATTTGTTGGAAATTCGAGCGGAATTTTTTATTTTTCTCGCCCAAAATAATGACTATTGTGGCAGTTGCACAGCGAAATTCACTATTATGCTCATGAGTAGAAAAATATATCTTCCGGATATGTGTCGTTCAAAAATAATTCTTTGGGAACTAGAAAATGCGCACAATCACACGCTTATCAGTTTTGTTCCATGGACGAAATCACAAACATTGCTGTAGAAAGTGCTAAGACTGTCGTTTATCGTAATTTTTTGATAGAAAGCTTGAAAATTTGCATCCTGATTTTTGGATTGAAAGTGTAAAATTTACGGTGATTCGAAATTGAGGGAGCGTAAGCGAGTTTTTTTTAATTTGGAGACGAAATTAGAATTCTGAAAATGTTGGCTGAAATTTTTTTACTTGGAATCGTAAAGGGAAAATAATTTATATGTGTACTGTAAAAAAAAAAACTTGAATTAATTTGGATGAAAATTTCGAATTCTGAAGTTGCAAATTTTATGATGGAATTCAAATTTGATGAAATTCGAAAAGTGGAGAATCTAGACAGTTCAAATTTATCGATGTGTACACGATTTTTTTTTCCTTTTCAATTTTTTTTTCTCTTTTCGAATTTTAAATGGAATTGAATTTAGGATTTAGAATTGCATGAGCCAAAAAATTTCATTATCCAAGTTTTTTGTTTTTCGAATTGGAAATTTGAAAGATAAGACGATTTGAATGTCTTGAAAAAATTAAATTTCAATTGAGATTCGGGAATAAATACGAATTGGATGATAATTCAAATGATAAGATTCGAATTTGAATGATAAGGTTCTCGAACTTGAAAAAATTCGATTTTAAAATGCTTGAATTTCGATGTTTGTGAAGTTCGAAATTTGGATTTGAAAATCTGAAATTGTGAATTTAAGCATTCTGAATTCATAAAATTCGAAAGTTATCGAAAATTGAGCAGTGCAATTCAAATTTGAATCAAGATTGGAGAATGAGGACGTTTTCGAATTCAAGTCCGATTTTTTCGGAATCGAAGTTATCAACATTCAGTAGCTTAATTTCAGTTTTTCGATTCAAACGTTCAAAACTGCAAATTAAAGTTTATAAATTCCGATATTTTGAACTTTTGACTGAGAATTTGTAGCTTAAGGAACTCGAAAGCTCGTTTAATGAAAATGTTGAAAATTGAAAATCGAAAAATCAGAAAAATTAAAAGATATAAATTTAAACACTAACAATCTTCAAAATTTGTATTCGAAAGGCTGAAAATCCGGAAATGCGAACGGCAAAAATTCTGTAACTCATCTAAATCAGAACATTTGGAAGTATACAAATATTCAAAAACATCCAAATTTAATAAAATAATTACGTTTTGAAGGGCTGCGTGCATAAAACACTGCCAAGGATTCAAATGTCAAAATTATAATTTTTTCTACCAAATTTTACAGCATTAAGATCCGAGATTTTTTTTTCTTCTGTTTTTTCAATTCGAAAAATTCGATTTTGGAGATCGAAAAATTCGACTTCTCAAGTTGTTCAATTTTCGAAAAATCATGAAATTTATAGAATGTGTGAATATCGGAGCTCCAGAACTCGAAAATTCGGATCTAATAATCTAGATTTAATTTGATTCAAATTATAATAAAATTCAGAACTCCCAAAAAGTTCAAAATTACTAATCATAGTGGAAACTGGAATGGATTCGACAAGATGTTTAGCACTTTCGTGTATATTTCTAAAAGCAAGACACGGAAAGCCGAGTCTTTATTAAATTTGCACTCGTAGGAACAACGAAAAACATTCGATTGAGTAGATTTTTGGGAAGCCTATAACGATCAAGCCACAGTTGACGTATTTTCGGTATTTTTTTCTTTTTTGCTAGTTTGAGGCTCGATTTCGATTGTCGGTTGCTCTTCGGCGATTGTTTCTTGCTCGTCCACGCTACTCCAGCTTCCGTCACTGTCACTCACTTCTTTGAGTCTTTTTCTTTTCTTTTCCTTTTCCTGCAAAAATGGGGAATTTTCCAAGTTTGAGACGTTTTTGGATTGAAAGCGAACGTCCCTAGAATTTCCCTAGGCTCTGATAATAATAAATTGTGGACAAAATTTAAATTCAAGAAGTAATATACGAAATTAAATTTACGTGTAAAATTGTGAGTAATCAGTTTTCGTATATATTATATATTACTTATATTCGAAATAAAAGACGAAATTCTATTGACGTACATATTTTCACGCAATAAATTTTCGTATATAATACACTCATATACGAAATTGAATTTATATATGAACAAATAATTATATTAATTGATTAACGTACGTTGAGATCTGACCAAATTACGTTATTTTTTAACATAAATCTGCCCAAAACGTGCTGCATCCATATTAACTAAAATAATATGAACACGATTTTCTGCGTCATTAAATGAAGTTGAGCACGTTTCAATTTGTTCAGTAATTGACAATTTCGGTTACAGTAATTGCGCTAAATTTTACACGTTTCCTATTAGATGCCCAATTGAATGACGGAAATTCATGTAAAATGGAATTCGAAAATCACATAAATTACAGAGAAAGAGCAGATTTCACTCGCGTGTTGCCACACTCGCTACGCTCGTGAGGCAATCTCCACGCTCGAGGTATCTCTTCTTTCTCCCATTAGTCGCACAATATACTATAAAAGAAAAATTACTGAATAGAAAGATTATTCATCAACCTGGAAATTTTTTAATTTAAACGCCGAAATAGTGATTGTGGTTTCTGTGGTGGTATCACTGCTTTCACTGTTATGCCTCAATCTTTTGAGCCCGGAATTCGCGCTCCCGAAAGTTTTGGGTTTGGCGGTTTTGCGCCCAAGGGACCATACTTCCATTGAATTCTTAACATTGCTTCTCGCGCCGATTGTCCAGACGCTCGCGTCGCTGCTTCCGGTGCTGCTATCGCTTCCGCTACTGCGGATTCTCCATCTTCTTTCTGAGTTTTTAAAAAAGAAAGGAAGATTATTGAGTTTTTTGGTTTAAGTACGCTCTTTTTCCTTTTTTTTGTAGAAAAAAGGGAAATTTTAGTACGTGGTGAATTTTGATCACTTATTTCAATGACTTTGAAATTTCTAACGGCAGCGACTTTTTTGCAATTTTCTGAAATTCGCGAAATCAGCAGGGGATTGAATGATAACCGTTCGAAAAATTTACATTAGTTGACTGAATTGTTACAAATGGTTCGGAATTATAGCCTATTTTTCTCGGCTCAACTGAATAGTATACATATATAATTTATATCATATACAATACTAGACATGATGCGCGCCCTACGCGCGCCTGCATTTTACGATTATAATTTCTTCGAATAATTCCTATACATGCTATTACAAATATCAATGGGTATTTTATACTTTATGTATGGATTT
>JAPYZK010000944.1:0-24269 GCA_030522785.1 Platygaster equestris | reverse complement strand
GAAAATGGTGAATTCGCTCCCTTTACTTGCAACTGGCAGGAACACGAGAACTTACTGATTATAATCAGTGATATCAGTAGTCAGTATACTGATGATAATTGTAATATAGCATGCGTTTGAAACGAAAAATAGGGCAAGGCAAGGCAAAAAAAGGGCAGGGGCATGTCGTGCTGCTTTACCTCGACAGTATCCTTCCCAATGCTGTCAGCAGCGTTGACCGTAAGGGCGGCGGTAGCGTTTGCGATCGTTGCAGTAGCAGTTGCAGCTGCGCTGCGTACGCAAAGGTAACATTCCCCGAGACGTAGTGCGGACGCCTCGAGCTCCCCTAATCGCAGGACCAAACCCCCGCTGGCCAAAGTCAAAGGCCAGCCGGCTGGCACGATCAACTCGTTTCCCTGGAACATAAAAAAACATGGAAAATTACGGATTTCGAATATTGTACGATCAATGCGAATGTTCGGTAATTTGTTCAACTTCAAAAACTTGGAAAATTAATTCTACCCTCTTCATCATAAAATAATCACTTTTGGTAAATAATTATGTACACCGTTTTTTAAATCCGCCTGGTTGTAAAGGAAAAACTGACGTATTAAAATTTTCCCGCTGCAATTTTGAATTTTATAAATAGTTGGTAAAGGAATTGAAGGAAATAGGTTGCATCGCTATATCGATATATCGATCTATCGATTACAACAAAAAAAAGACAAATCGATTATATCCTCAAATCTGTTTATCACATGAAAATGAGCAATATTAAATGAACGATCCAAAATACATTCCTCGAATACATAAATCGAAAGTCACATAAAATAGAAACAAAACAACAATTCAGATGTCATCAGATAATTTTAAAAATCGCATAAATATCTCGTTGCAGTATGATCGGTTTCGTACCAAATTTACCACAACAAAATCAAAACGCACACAAAACATACCACGTGGAATACTAAGCGTACTTTCCCATACATGTAGAATACAAAATTTACATATTTTTAACAACAGAATTCAAGAAATTAAACGATTAAAAGGAGATTTCATACAAGACGACATTCCCTCTATTCACGACAGTCTGACGACACCCAACCTAACGTTATGAAAAGGCACCGAATTCAAACTTCCAATTCCAAATATCGATCCCGCTACACGCCTCTTAATATAATTCCCATGCGACTTTTTTTAGTCCTTCCACACTATGAAAAATATGATCAAATTCCAGATGGAAGTGTGGATTAACTCCACAGACTCATCCTCGGTCCATACGTTTTTGTTATCGAATTCTACATCGAATATATTATACGTATTTTCCATTCGAATTGAACTCACGTGTACGTACTAATTATATCAGATTCCAGAGTATCAGCAAACTTTTTCATATTTTCCCCTGCGCAACTCGCATTTTATCCGTCTTAATTATTGAAATAACGACGAAATTTACGAAAGCCACTACACATTCCGTCTCTTCGGCTCTCATTTCGTATGCGCGACGCATATTTGGATCTGATTAAATTCCAACCACATTCCGGCCCGCTTCAGTTCCCTGCACTCGTCGCGTTTATGCGCCATCCGAACATCATTATTTACGAGCCAGTAATTTCCCCCGTAAGCGTAAACAAATCCGGGCATTAATTTCGCGCACCATCATCCATATTTACCGACTCATCCGCGCTCGGAAAAGTGCGTGTTCAATAGCTCTGATAAACTTGCTTCATTTTCTGCAACCTCTAACCTGCAGTTTTGCCGTTATCAGCCAGTCAGCTCAGGCTTTATCAAATATAACCGGACATTTACAAGTGCTTTCCGATGCCCCCTGGGCATTGTTCCCTACTAATCATCAATCATCGTGACAAAGTATTCTGATATTGTGATATTTTTATCGCCTCTTATGACGTTATTTTTTGCTACATTCATGTGGAATTTCTTGCCCTTTCGCAGCCCGAGTCATATTCTTTCACGTTCAATCGCGAAAATTGCGATGAATGTGTGTTTTATGAAATTACACCTTTTCAGGTGCGACATTATACTACTTTCATCCTCGAATTTTTGCGGATGATATCAAGTCCTGAATTGAAATTTGTAAGTTGTGCAGATTCTATTCCGAGTGTTACTGCGATCAGAAATCAAAAAATGGGCGCAAAGAATAAAGGAATATTCGAATATCGCGCCAAGTCCTTGAGACCTCATTTTAGTCTATTTGAAATCTGGAATGCATGCCATTGTTCCAAATTCAAAATTCATATATTCTAAACTTCGTGATTTTTCCCAAGGTTTATCAAACTTTTCAAGATTTGTTTCGAGTTCTCAAAATCGGCCACTCAGAAAATTTCGGAAATTCAACTGTTCAGCTTGACACTTTTTCGTCAGTGGCTCATTTGAAGTTGATCCTGAATTCGTAATAAATTATTCCGTTCGAAAAAACGATCAGGCAATCATTTCCATGACTTGGATGTTATTTACTCATTTCGTCGATAATCTTGTAATGAGCTCGAGTCATGAATTAATTCCACTGAATAATCCCAAAGTTATATTTACGGACGCATGAATAAAATCATCCCAAGACAAATCCCTAGTGATCCTGAATTTTCTCCCATGAACAAGATAATCTTCCCTGACTCGAAATTCTCGTTTCTGACAAATCCAATGCACCTGAAAAAATTCTCCGTGCGATTCTTTTATACGACAGGTTTCTCCTACATTTAATTGATCCCTAATGCTCTTCATTAACAAACTCAAGCCTGCAGTATAACTTGAAAGAAACCCCTAGCTCGAAGGAATCGCGAAACACTCCGCAATCAATTCTTGCCAACTTAATCTCGAGCATCTAATGAGACTCGCTAATGAATAAAGCCGCGGTATAAATAACGCAGCCATTGAACCGATGTAGTATTTCGCAATCAAAATGCCGGACAAGTGTCGCGTTCGGCGGCTTTTTACAAACGCACTCGTAAATTTCTCGCTACGATTGACACGCAACACGCACTGCCCTGACAATGCGCGCGACATTAGCGCTCAGGATCATTAATAACAATCAATCGGCGTTGATAAATAAATCCTATCTCAGCGGTATCGACGGGGAATTTTTCGCACCGTCGAGTACGACAATTAATCCGGGCGTACGTCACAATCAATAATGGCTCTTTCAAAGGCGCTGCGCTTGGAAAAAGAGCCGAGAGCGATTGTTTCGCACGGTCTTTGTGCCTTTTCGTCATTCGCTTGCGGGCACTTACGCCCACCGCGCGCACATGAGCAATTAGGCATTGCGCGCACCGCGCCTCTCCCACGTACTGAATCAAGTAATTAGGCGCGACGTTGTAATGATCATTGTTGCAGGCGACGATTTGAATTTGAATTCACGCGCGGACAACCAGCAGCGACCGACTCCCCGGGGCAAATTGATTTGTCGCAATTTCGGTAACTCTATATATTATGTTTCTCGTGGTTTGATCGACGCATTAATCAAACCGCGGAGAACAATGAGTCGCCGCAACAACAACAAACGCGTGTGCTTGTGGCGGTTGGAACAGTGAGTGATGCGTGCTTCGCACTTAATATTCTTGTGGCTTTGGGAACGAGTGTGGGAGAATAAAATGTATGGTGAGCGTCATGTTTTTTGACATTTTCTCATTTTTATGCATTGTCCAAGCGTGGAATTTTTCTGTCAATTTTAGAATAATCTCGAACCTCGAAAAACGATGACGCTGCAGTTGAATGAAGCGTTAATGAAAAATTACGACTAGACAAAAGAAAATCTTAATTGTTGTAGAAGAAGAAGAAAAACAAATATATTATAAGAGCAGTGTATCTCAAAATATCCAAGATTCATTATTTCAAGCTTCCAATGAAGTTTTGGAACGTACAAAGCATTGGAATTTTGAATTTTAAAAGAATTATGGAGTCTGAAATTTTGGAAGTTTCGTAAATTTTACAAGTTTTTGAAATGTTGGAATTTTGAATTTTCTGAGAATGTTTAAAACTTTGAAATTTTAGAAGTTTCAAGATTGAAAATTTATCAAGTTTTGATATTTTTACAGTTCTGGAAATTTCGCGAATTTTGAAGTGCTTGAATATTTTGAGGTTATGAAGGCTAGAATTTTCGAAATTTGGGAAGTTATTCAATGTCCTCAAATAAATGTTATCAATAATAAATTGGATTTTGACGTTTCGGAAATATTAGAAGTCCTGAAAATATTGGAATATAGAAGTTTTAGAATTTTCAAGATTGGAAATTATTGAGTTTTGACATTTTTGAAGGTCAAAACTCAAAATTTTAAAATAAGATTTGAAATTTTACAATTTACAAACTATGTACGTATTTTGAAGTTTTCAAGTTTAGAAAATTCAGCAACTCAGCGTGAATGCCATGAATTTGAAAACACGAAACTTTGAAATTACAATGTTCAATCAACGGAAATGTACATTCAGGGAAAAATAAAGGGGTACACTTGAAAAGCTGGAGCATTCGATATTTATCCAAACTCAAGAATTCCAGCAATCGAGTTCAACATGTCCCATTTTAGGAATCAATTATGAATTTCGAAGTAATATTCGCACTGACAATTTTTTTCGAAAATTGGAACCGAAAAGATGTCCTGGTAACTTTCATCCGAACGATTTTATTATTAACCGGATAATAATACGTTGGCCCAGTTTCACCGTGAGCTGCTCCGCAACGAAAAGCACAATATATCATCAGTTTTTGGGTTAATGTTTTATTGAGTAATTTGGGAACTTGATCAGGGCTTTGATAAGTACCGACGATTGATCGAAAAGCGGCAGATTCGGTGGCGAAAACAAAAGTGTTTCGTCGGCACATTTTACGATGAGCCAGATAAGACGTGTCTCCTCGTCACCAGATGCCTCATTAGCGTCAAATGACGGTGCTTGCAGAGCTATAAGCGCGACGTCCTTTCACCGCGATGATTTATCGGAATAAGCTGCAGCTTCGCGAAAGAATACTCGTTTCCTGTGGTATGGGTTTCATAACCGCGCCCAGGATTTCACGGTTTTTATGGGATTTGTAGATTATGGTTTTTTCTAATTGCTTCCACAGGTTTTTGACAGATTTCCTGTTTTTATACGCAGTATTCGAATAGAATAATGATAAACCTCGATTAAGAGGACCTCGGTAGAGCGGACACTAGAAACTAGAGCGATCACTAGAAACTAAAAACTCCCAGATGTAAACTCAGACAAAATTGCAAATGACGATCCATTTAACTTGATCGAAAAAATACTCATGTAGAAAAATCATGTACGATTTCGGTTGATGAAAACAATATCAGTTGAAATAATCCGATGATTCATTCGATTGTCAAAAATCCCGGTCAAGCCGCCGCGTCAAGCGCCCTTTCGGCCAAATGATGCGGAATTCGCGCGAGAGGCTCTTTGTGCGCGGAGGCGCCGATCGGGTTCCGACAGTGCCGGCACTTTCTCATATAAAATAATATATAAGCTTTCTTGTCGTCGTTGCACTCGGAGCACTCGTTGAACAGCCGAAGCATTGTATCCCGAGCGATACACGCTGCGAGTAATCGATCTCGCGGGTGCTTTCAATCGTCCTCGGCTTTCTTTTTCTCTCTTCTCGCAATGCGTCAACGTTCGCCCCTTATCTACCATCAGCCTGATCATTAACTCTGACGCGCGATCGATTCTTATCTCTTATTGTATATCGTTTGCGATTATTTTTCTCCGTCTCTGCAATCGCTAGCCATTTTCATATTCTATGAAATTTTTCCGTATTTAACTTGAAGGCAAAAGGTTCGAGGTCAAAATTTTAGTCTTGACTATTCACACAACCTGCTGACCTAACTAGACTGGGAAGAACCGAGAAATTCTATTTCCAAACGTCCAGAAAAACTTGAGAATCAATTCAAAGTAGTCTGTAAATGCAGAGGTATTCACTTGGAAATGAACGAAAATGAGAAAAATGAGAATCGTTGAAATGTAAACTATCGAAATGTTGTAGTTGAAAATGGACAATATTTCCAAGTTTTTAAAAAGTTTTGGACCATCGGTTCATACACACCTCCGTCCCAACTTTTAGCGATAACGGAATATAGAAAGATTGATGTGAGCGATCGTGAGAGTGCGGCGGGAAGTCACGCGGAGTAGGATATAGCCCCCCCCCCCCCAAAAAAAAACATGCATATTTTACGCCTCGATGAAAACGCGGCGCGAAATGCCACTTCTTCCTACGCGAGTCGCGCGCGCTCGTTTAAAATGCAGATTAGAGGCCGGGTCGTCCTTTAAGACTCGCCGCCGCCGCCGCCGACGACAAGTCCGAGGGCTCGCACAATGGGAAACGGTAAAACGGGGCAAAAATGGCCCCTTTGGGAAACACGCGTTCCCGCTTACGCGGGGTGTCACACGCTCGTTAATTAACTCGACTGGACGCGACGAAACCTTCTCTACCCCGACGTCATTTTCAGAGAGAGCATTAATGGAAAAACGGGATGATACATTTCTCGGGGTCACATTGCTCACCTTCCCCGCATCTCCTTTTGCATCTGAAAGGTCGACTATGAAAATAGAATCAATTAAGGGCAAATAGTATTTCAAGTCGTGCAGACGTCGGGAGATAATAAGACGGTCCATTAACGCCTTGCAGAGCGAGAGAGAGAATTGCAGACGTCCAAAAGAGGAAGGTGCTACTTAGCTTGACCTTTGACATCCTTGGAAGAAAAATCCCATTATTATTCGGTGTAAGGCAGGGACTTTTTTCACAATTAAAATGCATTCCTTCGGGCTCTTTTTTGAATCACACCTCGGGGGATTTTTGTGGATTCATCGGGTGTCCTTTCCCACGTGTACGAGTGAGGTTAGGACAGGGTCTCTTTTCTCGGCGCTAATAGGGAGGGACGAACGAACAAACCGGCTTTTGCACGAGAGCGCCACATGGCGGAAGTGCGGGTGCCAAGTGCAAGGCAGCAGCAGCGAGGTTACAAGGTGGCGCGGAGCCCGGGAGCTTCCTCCGAGCGCAGTAACAAGTATCCATATCCGGAAAATCAAGTTTGCACTGGAATTTCTGCATTATCAATTTACTGCAGGGGGAACTCGACTCCGCGTTCGTATACCGCCTGCCCGGGATTGGATGTCAACCGTCCGCGATCGAGCCAACAATTAATTCTTTCAAACGCGGGTAAAACGGTGGGAGCCGGCGTTTTTTGCCGCATTTAGTCCCTTCGAGGAGGCATTTAATGACGTTAAAGGTAGTGGACATGATTTATAATCCAGAGGTGGTGTTTTTATCTTTTTTCGACGTTTCCTCCCTTTTTTGTTTATTGTGCGTTTACTTGGTTTTATCTGTCGGAATGTGTATTGAATAATATGTGGATGATGATCATTTATTTCACTTCTCGTATGGGAAATACGCCGATTTTGATGAATTATAAAAATTTGTAATTATAATAATAAATCCAATTGTAATTCAAATTTCCAAATAGGATTTGGCTTCGTTCAATACTTGGAATAGCGAAATAGAAAGTAAAGCAAAAACATATACATGCAATGAGCTGTTCTCCGCAACATCTTCAGGACAGTTCCCCGGAACTTGACGTCATACCGACTTTTATTTGACGAACTCTCGGGCGCAAAACAAATGCGGGGGAAAATACCGATGGTCTGTTCATGTTCTCCTCGAGCGTCAGCAGGGGTTTTCAGCATCAGAGCGAACCGTTGCGTCTCATGCAAAAAGTCCTCCTTTAAGGCGGCAATGCAATTCATTATCGCAACATCTGTGCCGGGAACGAGCTATGCTAGCTGCGTCGCGTTCGCGCCGGAACGTGCGTTCCCTCGCACTCGGCCGACTGGCTTATAACCGATACGCGCGCTAAGCTCGTGAATTACGATCTTCGAAGACTGTAGAAGACCGCGCGCTGCCACCTCGGCACTTATATCAAGTCCCGTTCCGTATTCGCGTGAGCCCTGGCGATCGCTCGCGACGATTAACGCGAAATTTTCTCGGCCTCCAAACAGACCTCATTTTCATCTCTTATCGCCAAGGTTATGACGTGTACTGATCACCTGGTTCAATTCAAGGAAAATTAGGACGTGAAAATACAGTAATCATCTGACAGATGAGTGGGGTGTGTGCTATTTGACATTTCAACGAAGATTATACTTTTATCGTCTGAATTAAGGCATGGATCGTGAAATGAGAGCCTGATTGGAATATCAGTTATGACACCTGTTGCTTTTTATTTCTTTGATTGAATAAGATTCTACAATAGTTGTTCGTTCAGTCGAAGTGAGTATCAGTTATAATATTGAGGAATTTCAAGAGTGCAGATTCCGGACGATTGATGAGAATTATCTCAAGTTTTCATCGGTAATTAATTGTCAATGAAAACTTGATTCGTTAAGGGTATTTCTTGGTTGAATCTCACCCCCCTATTTCCAAGATAGCGCCTATTTCGAAACCTCCCTTCGACCTTACGGACCTTACGAATTCGGTTTTTTTTTTTTTTCATTCGGCAGATGTATAACATAAAGAACAATAAAGTTTTGTTCATTGAAAAATACAACACTCTCGCGGACTAATTTGACTGCATTGTTCGTCCTCTCGCTGTTATTCTCCCAAGTTATTCCACCCTTTCCAATATACGGAGCCTTCGCAATCGACCGTTATCAGATGTGACATTTCATGGAAATATGACAGGACAGTTATTTATTTAAGCGCCACTTCCCGACGCGGAATAATCGTCGTTCTCACGACGTTAATTGTCGCGATTGTTATCCGCGCGACTCTCGGGTCCTGCGGCCGATGCGGCGCGCGAGAAATATCGCGCCGCGAAATTTATGGCCGGCCATTATCGAGTCCCCTTTTTCCTTCCTTTTACAATGTTACCTTTATCCTTTCTAAACAAATTCAATTTTCCATTATTCCTGCTGACGCCGACAATTTCCCGTTCCCGCTAAATGTACACGCAAGAAACAGTATTTCGATATATAAAAGTTTGCGGTGCAGAAATAGTTAGCAACAGCCAATCTAAATTGTTTTCCCAATCAGTCAACTGTCAATCAATGACTTGATCGGCTTCTTTCTTCATCAACAATTATTACTCTCCCCTTGCTCAATGCATCCTGCCTCTGAATGGAGTAACGAATTTTTTCGCTGCTGCTGCAGTGACAAATTCATCAACTATTAATGAAACTGGCGGGCTTTATTTGTCGTCGTGAAATTAAATTGGCTGCAAGTTATTAAAATTGTAGAGGGGAAATTTGTTTGAAGTGCAATTTGTTTGGACATCATTTACTGTGAAATTTTATGGAGGAGCGAAAGGGAAATGCTGAAAGTGTGCGGAAATAGGTATTGGGAGTTGGGTAAATGCCGAGGCTCTTTGCGATATTCGAAGGAGAATCATCGATAGCTTACAGGTTTATGAGAATGAAACTTAGCATTCACCAGTATTTCTTGAGATTTAACATTTATGGCTCGAGGACTTGAATGTCTCATACGACACATTGTAGAATTTCCAATATTATCGGGGAAATTCTAATATTTTCGACAACTTCTCACTTGGGATATGTATAGTCAATCCAATTCAGCATCGTTTTTTGATTGACAGTTAATAATCTCATCTCACGACTTCAGAATCTGTGACAACTATCAATCCATTTCATTTATCTACGAAATCGATTAAAAAATTTTTTTTTCATATTTCTGATAATTCTGCATCACATTTTAATGATGATGTTAAAAATCATGTATATCTGATTTTCTGTCGAATTTCGATTCTTCGTATTCGGGAAAAAATCATCTCAAGAAACTGTAGATTACTTTGGAAGTTTTTTAGGGACATTATCTCCAGAATAGAAGTGACCATATACCTGTCATTAGCAGCATCATTCACCTCTCTCGAATTTTCAGTTTATCATTTACACGCAAATGTTATCATCCTAATGGCTGAATAATGTAATGAGAAATCTCGAAAGCATAAATCAGCGTGAAACAAAAAGAGTAAGAGTTGAATAAAAAATACATTTCATAAAAATAACACGACTTTCTATAATATTTTGAGTGGATTCATCGATAGCTGGAATGATGTGAAACTTTCTTTGCATGAGGTTATACGTGAAAACAATGCCAGAAGATGTATGTAATATGCAAAAATCTTGTAAAACCTGCACAAACGTATAAATGTCAATAATTTTTCAGTACAAGTAGTTGGTTAGTATAATAATCATGACAAGTTATGTATTATATGTCAATAAACAATTTTAGACCAGTTGAAAGAATACATACAGAGAAAATTTTAACTAATTGTTTGAAATTTTTTGCAGCATTGAAGAATACGACAAACGTCTGCGAATCGTTCTTGAATGTTGTCAAACACTTGAGAACAATTCGAATAACGATGGAAAAAAATTTTTTCGATAACATTATCTATCCTAATCTCATCGATGTTCAGTACCATGTCGTACGGTCATCATATTTCCTAAAATGATCTGCGTCATAGAGAACCGTCAGTTTTATTTGTTACCATCCTCAACGATTCCGAAAGAGTGATTGAAGGAAAAAAATCAAACTTTGTTCAACATTGAATGAGTTCCAATAGAAAACTGAAAATCGAACGTTATCGAAAAGTCACACAGCCTCATTTGAATTTCCAAATTCAAATCATGCCTCTGACGTATCGTTAAAGAAAATGAAAAAAATTGATCGAAACATGAAAAAATAGAAGAATATCTTAAATGATATGAATATTCTGAGCCAACATCATTTCCAATCATGCATGATAACACCTGTAGTAGGAACGTAAGCTTCCTCAAACACTCTCAGGTCGACGCTCGGAAATGTCGGCATAACAAAACGCGAATTTCCCGGCGAGGCTCGGTAATTTCACGATCCGTGCATGAATTTGATGATCGGTTCAATAAATAAACGAGGGGGGCATTGCGCGGCGCGGCGGCGGCGACAGGAAAATGGCCTAGATGAATACCTGGATGTAGCGCCTAATGCCGGTACGCGGTTGCCCCGGAGGCCAGATTTTCTCCGCGTATTATCGGTTACCCAGCTACGTATCTTTGCTCATTCCACGCTCGCTCGAACCGTACAAACCGAATATTTCGACGCGAGAATGTGTGCCACGTAAACAGCGGTAAATGAATAGAGCGGTTCTTAATGAATTATTATCATTACTACTACGCCTCGCGCGCAAGCAGATTCAATTTGCAGTCGATTCGAACACCTCGATTCTCGTAAGAAAAATGATCATCTTGATGTCGCTGGCGCGAATGACTGATTTTCCAGATTCTAAAAGTTCGTGCCATTTTCTTGCATTCTTGTGGACTTGACTCGAAAATAATATTGCATCTACTCGCGCGGAATCTTGAACGAATTCGAGGATATTTATTGAATATCCTCGAATAATTGCAGGTCAGGATTTGATGAAAAAAGTATCCCGAATCTCGAGTCAGCTCAGGTTATTAACAAGTCAGCATGGTGTAACGGAACGATCTCCTAAACAAATTTTTTTTTTTTGCGAATACTTAAGAACCAAGAGTCTTTAACGCACGAATATCAAACCAGTTCATATTTCAGCATTCCTTGCGTTCCTTCAAACCAATGAATAATAAAACTGCTTTCATCACTGCCAAACGACCGCCGCACAGGAGTTTCATTTGCGTTAGAGGAAGGACGCGTTTAATAAGACATTGCATAGCAAACGACGTAACTCAGGTGCCGCTCGCGATTATATGGCCTGAAAAGTTACCTTGACATTCCCTTGATATAACCGACAGACGTTGTGACTTCAAGGTCCAGAATATTTCCGTATGTTTATTATTGTCATGCGTTGACAATAATTGAGCGTATGATTTTGATGATTGATGAGTCTATGATTTATCATTCATTTCCTTATTCGATATATTCGATGAGTCAATTCGAGCACTCACAAACGGCAATGTGTACATTACATATTTTGCATTTCTAGATGACTGAAAAATATGTATGCTATTACCTAAGTCTCGATTATTCTTTGAGACCTCAGAAAATGATTCGAAATTGGGATTCTACGTGACTTGAAAATAAAAGGATGATGGATAATTTTCTCGAAAAATTGCATATTGGTCTGAGGAATACCGATGTATATGTTTACCACCTACTCGGACTAATATGATTTTCATTCGAAAATGAGGGATTCCAGAATGAGAATTCTTAAATATAGTTAGAATTCACGTTTTTTCAAACTTTGGATTTTGAAAGTTGATATGTTCCAAGTTTCATTACTCAAATCTTAAGCATTATGAATCGAAATAACTTAACTTTTGGAATCCGGCTCCAAATTCCAATTTTGTCTATTTTTCTCCTCATTAAATATTGACACAAAAAAAATGGTCATCAGTCTCTCACCAAGCTACTGATAAGGTGAAACATTGTCTTGCCCACATGTAAGAAAATAAATTCCACCATCTTTTTCCTCCTTGAGTATCGATATATTTCCGTTTTTCAAAGTAATCTCAAAACATTAATCCAAGACATGAGCATCACATACACTCAGAATCCATCCCCTTGTATTTAATTACCACAAAGTATGAAACCCTCTCGAGCAACATAACTCCGTTCCCAGAAAAAACGCATTAAAATTCATTAAGAACGATATAATTGGCCCGAAAAATGCGCACCGAAATATTAAATTGATGCAACGTGCTCGGTGGGCTAAATTGCTCTTAAAACAACCCATCATGCTCGTCTTCCCTAATGACGTATTTGCCGGCGTTTATTTATGTACCCAGAAAAGCCTCCGGAATTCCGGCTCCTTTTTTTTCATCAAGCCTTAACGGCGCAATAAACTTCATTTAGGAAACTATGAAATCCAGTCGCGAAATTGAAGGAATGCTTGGGTAAACGCGATCGTAATTTCGATAATTGTACCGAGAAACAAACGTTAACATTTTTGTGAAGGGTCGAGAAACTCGTTGGCAATCCTTGCACGTCGGGACTCGTTTAGAGCGGAATAGCTCATACTTTTTGGCGATTTGTACCTGTCTTGGAATACATAATAATGAGCAATCCCCGCATATTCAATGCCTTTGATACTTTCATGATATACATAGATAACAAATGGATAACGGACAAAATTTATGAATTTTAAGGACGCTGCTTGATGATTTTATGTCGGGCACACTTGCCTTAATCACAGACTCACAATTTTTCGGCATAACGGTTCATCCCCATACGCGACCTGCCGGACACGCCCGCATTTTTAATTACTCCGACCCATAAAAGAACACACAGATAATGATTGCATTTCAGGCAAAAATGTCATGTGTGCGAGAGTGCGCGTCACCTGGAAACGTCGCGTCCAACACTTGTCATTTTTAGCTGGCACATTGCGCGAGCATCGTATTATTAAAGTCGCTCGCAGCTGCCATTCTCAAAAGCACGGTAGCTTTGAGATCGTATTTTATATGTCATAATCTGCGGCTACGTTAATTCACTTGGCTAATACCCGAGCACCCATGCAGCGACTTCCTTGACGAGACTTGGCGAGTTGGCGAGGGCACAAACGAGCGCGCGTTTCCGAAATCCGAATGTGAGAAAGCGCATTTATCAGCCAACAAATAACGTTCGCGCTTTAATTCACGATTCATTGTGAATAACGCTACGCATTGCGTGCAGGGAAAGGAGACAGACGAGATTTATGGCGAGGAATTTCGGGAGTTTCCCGCTTATTTATGGATGGCGAATGGCCACTATTTTTTCATCTCCTCAGCGTCTGTCTTGTCCTTGAATAGGATTTGAGGTGATATTGTGCGGTGGAAATTAGATTTATGTGTATTGTTTGAGAAAATTTGATGTAGAAAAGCAGTATTATTCAGAATGAAATGCTTTGCGTGATTAACTAGTTCATAGTTCGATTGAAATTTTTTATCTGCAAATATCGTCACATTTTTTCATCTTCAAAGATGGAGAAACTCTCAATTTTGAAGATCCAAAAAATCGAAGACTTTACAAACTCCGCAATTTTCGTTTTTATCATAAGATTTCAAAATTTTTAATGTACTGGTCTACGTTTAGGACCCTGCATTCTGTTAATTCTAAAAAACTACTTCCCAAAGTTACTCTTGTGATTCACTTCACAGTTTACGAAGATTTCATTTTTCATTTATTAATGAAATTATTATCAAGATATCATTCATTTCATTGATGCTCTACTTATATCGAATGGTCGTCAACCGCAAAAACCCACACTAAATACGAATTTCATTTTTAAATGACAAGTCAGTCTTCGATTCACAAAGCAGGGATGCGATACGGTTTTGTTCAACAATCCGATCTGAAAGCTGAAGCGATTTCGACTTTTTGAGAAGTTATCGAGTCCGATCCGGAGCGGATTATCTGAGTATCCTCACTGATTGTTGAAGCATTTTTAAAATCCGATCTGAATCGGACCCTCCGACAATTTTTATCGCTTCCGATCCGGCCCTGGATCGGACTGTTCAACGAATGGGTTCCCCATCCCCTGATTATTACCAGGAAATTCTCTTCATTATAGCTGACGATCGTATGAATTTCAGCCAATAAACGTGTGGTGATCGAATATCACGATATCATGGTATAATATTTCTTGATAATCCTACAATGTTTATATTATGAGAAGCACACTGTCTTATCGATCATATCGTTTCGATACGATACGTGATTCGAGTTGGAAACAATTTCTCAAGTTGTGAATGTGATGATATAAGCGATTTATCTCAATCGATCCATCTGATGATTGAAAAATCTATCTCGCCCAACTGGTCGATTCGTGCATAATGCCGATATCTAACGTACATTCATTACGTATAATGTTTCTAGATATAACATATTAGAGACTAACGTCTCAAATTTTATCAAATCCAAAACATTTTGATTGTGTATTCTGCGTTGAATCGTCAAGAAACAAGTGGTCAAGATCTTTGAATACAACGAGATTGGCCGATTGTATGTACAGCAATTTTCCCAAAAAGTTTGGTTGTCTCCAGCCCGAGGCATGCATTCCAGGCCCGAGGCCCGGATTCGACTTTCGAAAAGGGACATTTTTTTCCGCCTTTTTCGGGTCCGGACGTTTTCCCTTGCGGAGGTGAGCTGTTTTGTTCGTGTCCGGAGCAGGCCACGGTGCTCGCCCGGTTAGGGAAGACCGTAATTTGCCTGCAGATAAAAAGCTCTGCTCGTGACTGCATCCGCGGCCACGCGACGATACCCTCGCAAGTATGGCATGCATAGCCACGTACGCATGTGAAAGCAGTGACCGCTTCAGATCACTGATTAATCGCTTCTCGCGAAAACACAATTTCTCTTCTGTCCTTGCTTCAACCTCGAATAATCGCGAGTCATTTTTGCGATCCCCGAGTGCATTGGGGATTGCACCTCGAATACAATTCTGTGTTATTCATAATTTTTTTTCTGGGTTTTACGCTCAAATTTTTCTTCAACTTATATAATATTATGTTAGTGACGAGAGATGTGCATTCTTATATGAATTAACTACGCAAATGTTATGCAGTTGGAATATCATACATATTTTGTATTTCATTGATTCTTAATAGATTATACAAATAATTTGATTGATTTTGGTTTTGACGAAACCCTGAAAAGAAAATTATCAATTTTTGAATGCAAAATTTCGAATTGAATGTTATCAATTCAAGTTACGAAAATTCCGGAAAAGTATAGAAATTTCAGATCAATTTTTTCATATTACCAACAATTTTGAATAATTTCAAAAAATACTCAAAAACAGATCACAATTCATTAAAGTAATTCCGAGTTCCCAAATGTTCCAGAAAAGCAATGTTGATTTCTTGGTAGTTCGAACACGTTTTTTCCCTTGACTAATCGGTCTATGAAGGTAATGGCCGATATATGGATTCGACTTGAAAATACATATCCACCTTCGTGAGTTTCAGATTTGCCGCGGAATAGTCAAGAAATGCTGATTCGCCCCGGATTCCCAAGATATGGACTAACAGAATTATACTAAGTCTTCCATTGCTGCTCTCCTGCTTTTCACCCTGCCTAACCAACGCCACGACAATATCAATTTTTACTTCCGTTCATTGATGGCAAAGAAGGAAAAGAATGACAACATAAGCCCGTGAAACGCGTATATGACGACGGCGACACTCGGAAAAGTGTCTGAAAATGGCAAACAAGTGGCCCGCATCGGAAACTGCAATCTCAGCGGCAATCTCCGGCCCGTGGGAAGCGAAATTCAATGCTCCCAGAGCCCACGAACAACAGGCTACTCCTCGAATATGATCTCGCGATCGAGGCAGTGAAAAAAGAGAAAAAGAAAAAAAAAGGCCTCTCCTTTCACGAGGTTTCGCGGGAAGGATCGAGGGTAAAAAAGTTGTCGCGGCGAAGTAGATCCGCTCTTCCGCCGTCCGATCGTGCCAAGTGCAAAACGGCGCAATTACGCGAGCGGCCGCGGGTAATCGAGGGAAAACGCGATGTCCCTCCGGACAGTACAACATTCCCGGGAATCTTCCGCGTCGTACGGGGAGAAAATTGCGGGAGACCACACGTGGGCTCCACGCGCACTGCACAATCCGAGAAATATACGGCGGGCATGCACAATCCGAGGATTAACCTTTCGCGGGGCATTGAAACCCTCGTTCGGTATACCAAAAGAGTTGGCCGCGTTTGTCCGGTTTTGCGCGTGGGTGGCTCGAGAACCGGAAGGATCTCACGAGGTTAAGGATTCGACGGCTTAACCTTGCCCTAACGGAATATCCTTTTGTAAAACAGGCGCTCTTTCAGAGATTTAAAAAGGAAAAGGCAGAATTAATGGGTGATGTGCGATTTTCTTCTTATGCCCTCGTTAATGATAACGGCACTCACGCAAGTCTTTATTCGCTTTCAAAAGTTCGATGAAAAAAGTAACACTTTTTTTCGTAGTGCCGACGAATCATTTTTCAACACATGTTGTGATTGCATGAAATTTGATGAAGGTAAATTTTAGTGAATTTCATCTCAATTGATATTTATCTATGTATCATGAATGTTCGTATGATTCTTCTCATTCTATTGTTCAACTATACAAATTTGTTTGCCTGGATTTTCAGTTGGTAACACAGTAAAAATCCTGCGAATCATAGTGATGCTCTTTGGAGCTCGTTTGTGATGAAACGAACACTGCCATTGTTATCAACTACTTCAACTACTTATGATGAATCATCATCAGGAACATCCTCCTTCATTCATACAATTTAATCCAAAAAACTGGATATATCTATGGAATCCCATTATTACAGGAAGCTCGTAACCCTACGAAAAAAATCACTCGATTGATAAACAATCAAAGGGTCCGGGACGGACCTAATAATGATGAAGCAATGATATTGTAATTGAAAATCCAACAGCAGAAAAGCCCGGCGAGCGGATATTAAAGCGAACAGAGACGACTTAATGCCAGGCCTGTCTCGCGGAATTCCAGCGCTTTTAACGTTCATCCCGGCGGTATTTATTACAGAATCGATATAATGATCATTGCGGGTCGTTGGCTCGCGTTTGTCGCGTTTCGCGGCTCTGCTTATTGACAATATAATATATAATCCTCGGCCGTGAGCTTCAACGGTGCAGTATACGTAAAACGTGTAATTGCCTGCGCATTGCATTAACGCTTTCGACTACTCTATCGCCCCATGAAAGCCACTCCCGTTATGAAAATCATTGCGACTCCATGACTTTTCAAGCACTAAATTACTTCCTGCATTGTATGAGCCATTTATTTATTCAATCTTCGATTTTCATCTGAAGTGGATTTTTCTGTGTTACCAAGAATGATCGTAGAAATTGTATCTCTTTAACCTCTTGGCACTCGTGAATGTCGGTCTTGCAATATTTTCTGCGTATGGTTTATTGACATGAAATTCGTTCTAGTTTTCCTTGGAATATTGGAATTGTCCAAACATCGTGGATAACGTGTTTCATATTTATGGGTGCATCGATTCGAAATTTCTTCAAGTCGAGCTTCATAAACATGCGATTTCTGGACTGATGAATAGTTACAAAGAATGTTTCAAACGCGAAATATATAATACATTCTAGCTTTTTGGGAATGCTTACTTTTTCTTTTAGAATGAATTCATATTCATGTGAGACCAAGTTGTGATTCCTCGTGTACAAAATAAACACACACACAATTAGAAAAACGTTATGAAGGAACGCTTCGGAAATGGAGCGAATGAATAATAAATCCTTATGACTTATCCGTCAAACGTTTCAAACAATTATGAGAAGCACGTGAGAAATGTAGTACTCACATATGCATATCAACTAAGACCTTTACCCATGTACGGCAAATTTCACACTCACCTGAAACAAACAAAAAAACATTTGTTCATCACTCACGAGTGCATAACTGCATTAAAATGATGAAAACTCATAAGAACAGGATTTATTACAGCATATGTAACCTGGTATCATCAGAGAATGATTGCTTGCAAAAAGATGTCAAAGACTCATTAGCGCGTGCTAATAACAAGATTCACGCGCGTTGAACGTCCGCCGCGTGTCGATTATCGCCCAAGCGTGTAATTAGCCTTTTCTTTTTTCAACCCGACCTTAGCCCAAATGAATGAATGAACGACCGTGAAAAACCGGGATCGGCATGTTACCGATTCCGACTTGTTCTCGATGTACACTATAGACTGCGGTACATTTGCATGAATCACGCATTGACACTTGCGCGATGTTCTGCATCGGCTACCTATCCCACCGCGTCTCCATTAATTACACGATTATGCCGCATTACCATGTACACTTCGCCCATGAAGCCGTATCGGCGCTTTTTTCCGCCTCGTTATCATAAACGCGCATTCGTTCTCGAGATTACGATTATTTACCCACTGACGCGTGCGATTAATCCTCCATACGATTACGGCTTAATACGGTGACGAAGTTGTGAATCAAAAATTATAATAATCATCCACTATCATTATTTTCATACTTGAGGATTTCGCAGGCGTTTCATGAAATTCGGTCGTTAATGGTGACATTTTACAAAATATGCGTACACAACACGAAAATGAAACACCAAATAATTTTCCTTGTGGAAACAAAATTCGTGAACAATTTTTATATGGGAAAAAATGACAACAGCAAGTTGCTCTGGATCGATTCATTTCAATTAACAAGTACCGATAACGTGGAAGGCGGAATGATAATTAAACGTATCAGTTGCATCGCGTGTTATGTTTCCGATAAAATCTTTCAAATCAATCGCTGATAAATATAATTGCCGATAAATTTATTGCGAAAAATTGCAGTACAATTTATTAATCCAATTAGATAAGTGAAAATTGCTTTCGCCCGTGGATAATTTAGTACCCGCTTCGGGTTTTATTTGTGAGTAAAGTGAAAATGGGCGTCATTAATGTATGTTAATATAGGGTTGAAACTCGAAATGACCCGGGAAAGTTTAATGGTAAATAGAGGGCACTTTATGTAAACTTGGCTGGACTGTGACCTTTATTATGCTGCGAGGCAGTGTTGCCGGATTGGTCATTTTCCCACCGAATCTCGTAAATTTTTCGATGTCTTTTGGTGTTTATTGGAATGAGAACATTAATAGTCTTGTTCATAACGTACGTAGCTAAGGGATGTTTTCTCAACATTTTGCAATAATTTTTGAATAATTCGGACTATTTTCAGACGTTGATGAGCTTCTAAAAGTACAGCTTCATTGCAGCTGTATGAAATCCTGGAGGACTTTTCAGCTCTACTGAAAACTCTGAAGGACAAAAATGGAAATAAATTTAATTATTTTTTGAATCTGCAGAATGTTATTAAAATTACCCAGTTCTGTTCGATTCCGGGAAATTTGTACCAAATCGTTCGAATTTCAGAATATTTTCAAATGTCACTTTTTCAAAAACTCACTACAATAACCATGCAAAAAAATTCAATTCTTGAAGATACCTGGAAAATCTCAATCGATTTGCAAAAAATAGAGTCGTCACTGCAAAAATCAAACAAATATATACTTGTCGATTTCCACATGTTTTTGAAACACATACTCCTCAACTACACTGCACGAAGTTTACAAACATGATGAAAATCCTCGTAAGTTGTCTTTTAAAATTCTAGAGCGCTAACTCACAATAAGTCTCATCAACTATTTTTAAGATTTATGACGCAAAAAACTTGCGAGATTTTCATTTTTCCATAAGGAAAATTCAACATGAGAATGTAAATCTAAAAAAAGTACTTTAATACAAAGAATAGTGAGGCTGAAAATATTTGTGAAACATGGCCAATGAAATCGAGAAATTCGCTCTCGAGAATAATATTGGTATGCTTGGACGACGTGAATGCTACAATAATATGATCAAGCTCGTAATGAACATCGAACCAATGTCCCTATTTCCCTGAGGTTACGGACCCGCACCCTCATTTAACGCACTATAAAGGGAGCTCGTAAAGGTTGCGCAATTCGTCGTCCGGAAATGCGCGGTTGCGTGAATAGCACTGCGATACGCGTGGGTACTTGATCGAATCCTTGGCCGGGCGCATCGCGATTATCCGCTTGATTAGTCGGGGAGGCGGCCGCGCGGGCAGGAACTCGTTTATACGACAGGTAATAACTGCATATCGTGCTTGAATATAGATAAAATCCGATCGTAACATTACACGTTATAAATCGATTGGCAAAAAGTGCGGTAAATTACGCAGAGATAGTAGTAGCAGGGGATTAACTCCGAGGATGTAAATGTCCGCGTACCGTATGTGACATACGTCGTGTCAAGTCGGCTTCCAAGTCACACCAGGCTTCTGTCAGATTTTTCTTATACAATGACGACGATTTCCCACAATTTTTTCGCGTCAAATGGGCCCCGGGGGGGGGGGGATGAAAAAAGCGGGCGAAAAAAAAACAAAAAAAAGGGGGGGCGCCCCTGTAGAAAGCCCCCCCCCCCCCCCCCCGAGAAGAAATTTCGAAAAACGAGCATATAGCATCTGATAAAATTGCTCTGTCGCACTGAACCATATATCGTGGCAAATTCCAGACAATCGATTGATTCTATGGAATTGTCGAAATACTCTACATTCTTAGATTTTGATCATCTGGATACACATATTATATTTGACTCGGACGCTGTGCTAAAAAGTGGGAATTACCGTCAGTGGTATCGCGCATGAAATATTATACATCACGAAAGTGCCAAGCACACATACTGCATGGAACTCGTAACATTTGTCTGTCAGACCAGTTGGAGAGATTTCTGGAATGTCGCTAATATTTTATGTAGCCATAAATTAATATCAGTCAGCTGGCGGGCGGTGCAAAGAAACTTCAAAGAGGCCCGTAGGACAAACGCTGAAATATCGGACGCCGAGCTTGAAGAGCGTATTCATGAAGCATAGACTCGCGCGAGTCGTCAACGAGGCTGCAGCAGCATGAGAGCTATAATTATATCGCGAGAAAAAATGAAATCAGATACCAAATGTCGCCGGAAACTACTTGTTAAGTAATTTGAGTTGCTGGTAATTACTGAAACTATGTACAGAAGTTATATTATACATCTCCAAGGACTCTGGAATAAAAGTTGTGGTATTGAAAGTCCATCGTGTAGAGTGAAAGTGCGAAAATATAATGTTTTCGAGTATAATTTTGTGTGGAACTGTGTTGTCGACAATGACAAAGTGATGGCGACCTCTTTATTGTCATTTAGTGAAATTCATTTATGGATTGATGACCAATCATGATCTCGCAAGTGTGGAGTATCCGAAAAAAATGAGCTAACAAGAGGGATCGTTTGTTAATGTTTACCCTCGACTTGTAGCCAACTAATCATCATCTGTCGACTGTCAATTATCGACCGGTGTGTTGTCATTCATCACCATTCTGCAGCTGTCCGTGCTCAACTTTCTATTGTGTTTTGAGAATGTTATTAATTCATGCAGTCTTGTGGAGCTGCGCCAGGGTATCAACATATTCGACACTTTGGTGAAATTTGATACTTCTCTGGACTTTCCAATCGAAAAAGTTGTTAATTTCGCGTACATCGCAAATTCTCCGATTGCTAGAATTTGAATAGACACTCCGAATTCCAGGACTTTGCACATTCCATCGAATTTTGAAAAGTTTGAACGGTCGTAATTCCCAAAAATTCACTCATATTTTTGGTCACACTCATTAGCATTCCATTTCAGTATACCAAAAGAAAAAAAAAATCAGAATCGCTATCGACCCCAACACTGAATAACGATCCTGTCGAGTACGTATACAATGACCGCGACAAGAAGTAAAAGTACCAGAGGTCGTGTAGTTGGATTATGTCATTCTCGATGTTGCACGACCTGGAAAAATCTGCTCTTTCCCATTCTTTCATTCGATTGACCGGTCACACTTTCCATCCGTTCAGCGGATCACGAAGGAATACGGACTTGATGGCTTATGACTCTCGCGCGAGTAACGACTAATGGCAGGTTTCCACGGTTGCGATTAACATTTCACGAGCGGTCGCAGTGCGACCTCGCATTTTCCAAATGGCATCCACGGGTCGGGTCGATCGAATTACTCACACGCGTCCCCGCAACACGCCAATCTCATGCTCCAGCCATTCATCAAATCCATTTCAAATCGTTTTAACGTTTCGCTTTCTCGAGAAACAATCGACCTTATCGGGGAATAATGCAAGAATGGTTTTATATTTTTCATCGGTCCGAAAGTTGAACGTGTGATTTTTCATAATTTCAGGTAGTGGAGGAACTGCAACGTTATTGTAGGCAAGATTTTTTACGGTATATTTGGCACTTATATGCATTATAATATCCGGATTCATCTTTCATGAATCTTCTAGATTTTGTCATTATTGTTTTGTTGTCAATATTCAACATCACTTTTAATTTCGTTTTTTGTGGTCGACCACGATAGGGCACTTTTTAGTTTATCCTAAATTAAACTACACCTACTGACGAAGCTAGTTGTGCTCAGTTTTTTGCATTCATGATTCTACATTTTGCTTGCGGTATTCCATTTTCATCTTCAAATCGGACTACTGAAATGTCAAACATTTTCCAAGTTTTTTTCATTTCACTTTTCTGAACTGTAAATTTGCATCCTCAGTAAAAGCCATTTTCCATACTACACAAGCATTCACTAACAAAGAAATATCAATTGTTAAAATTGACGAAATTCACACGAGAATAAATCGTTACGTTCGGTACTTTGAGCCGTAACGGAATTGAAACATCGCAACAAATGATCGGGAAACGTTTCAATGGAAGCATGTAAATTGAATGTTTGAAATGTTAGCGCGGCGTGTATATCGTTTCCAAATGACGGGGTAATCGACGAGACGTCGTGTATAATTCAGACACGCGAGAGTGAAAAACGCCGGTTCGCGGGTACAGTTACTTTCCTATCATTGAGCCGCGGTTCAAAGTTCACACCCGAGGACAAAACCCGGCTACGGAAGACAAAGGGGCCGTGTAATAGCGTATATACGCGGGCTCGCTTTATCGTCCCGGCCCGAGCAGTCGAGCGTACCTCCCCTTGCACCTGCGAGGCAAAAAGCTACGCGCATTCAATTGCGCGACTCAAATTTATGCTTATTCGATGTGCAAATCACGATGTTGACGAATCAATATCTTCAATATTTTGATACAAGTTACACGCAAGTGTTAGTGCAACTCCCCTAATTTCGTCGAGTGAAAATCCACGGAATTCGGGTGAAAATTCACCAAATCAAGCTCGCGTTAAAATTCTACTCGAAATGAGTGGAACGTCGCTCATTTCAAGAGTGATATTTTATTAAAAAAGATACTGAAAGTAAAAGAATTTTTTACGGTGAAATATTGCTTCGAAACAAGTGGGATTTCACTCATTTCGAGTAAAATTCCCACCCCATCTTGATTTACATGATATTCACTCACACTGAATGAATGTTCGCTCTAAGAAATGTTCAGAGTGAATAATAATAATGTTGATAGTAATAATAGTATATCCGGCAACTAGTGGAACATTGGCATTACACTAGTCGCCTGCATCTTTCTTCTATCCTATATACCAAGTAGAAAAAGTGCGTTGAAAAAATGATAACAGATGAAAAAGTGCGTATTATTTCAAGTGCTGTCATTTGACGAACCCACTTTTTTACCTTGTTCACAACTAAAAGAGTAAGAATTTTCCAATAGTTACAAAATGTGCTTATAAAATGCCCATATACTCAATCATCATCCACACCTATAAAATCATACCAACTATTGTCAAGTCGGAACCAGCTAGTGGAATAGATCATTTTTTTCACCATTCACGTAATGAGATAATAATTTGTTGATT
>JAPYZK010000943.1:0-36919 GCA_030522785.1 Platygaster equestris | reverse complement strand
CGAACGAGTTCATCACTCGCATGCCATACGTCAACAATCAGGTAATCCATTATTTTGTCCACTCTCAGCAGGGCCACGAAATTACATATTTCTTGCGGGAGTTGAATAAATATAGATAAATGGTGCAAACTATCAATATTTACACTGCATATACGCTGGCGACTTACTGTCTACTTTTTGAATGAAACTCCATAAACTTCACCGCCAGAAAAAGAGCAGACGATCATTTTGGTTTGACCCAAATGAGCGGAGTCGCTTAGAAGAAGAGCAACGACGTTTCCGTTGGGAAAGCGGAAGCAAGCTCGGGGCGCATTATCTCGTCTGCGTCGCGGACGCCAACGCGCGACGAGCCTCGCTTCTTTTCTATCGCGCTGGCTTCCTAATCCGGTTAAGCGACGCTGCTCTGCTTCGATCATTCTCTTCCAAGGCGTTACGAGGGCGTTCAACTTGACGCGTGCTCCAACAACTCCAGAGAAAATAGGCAAGGAAAAACTGATGAAAGAAAGTGCGACGAGGAAAAAGAATTATACCCTACTTCTACGATTGTTTCTCACAACTGCACCAGTTGCGGTAGCATTCGAAACCTTGATTTGAGGATGGAGCAAGTCGTAGTCCGTGAGACTTTCAGAAGAAACGTTTGAATTTATTCGATGATATATCATTTTTCTACTTTCATGGTTCGGTTTTATGTTGGCGACTGCTGAACAAGCAGCATTGGCCATCTGCTAGCTTCATCTTCATTTATGTATACCATAATTGAAAAAAGGTGATCCATACAGATGGAGGAAGTGCCGGTAATTTCTACTTTCTGTCCAAGACCTCCAAGATTAATCGAAAAATACAGGGCATCGTCATCAGACCGATCAGACGCAATGAAGTTGTCACACGACAAGAATAATTCGCAATTGAATGAGTGAAAATTGGGTTCGAAATAAGGTTGTTGATATTATATCAATATTATATCGAATATCGATACTCTTGATATGCAATATTTTCGATCTTCGATATTATCCATATGCGATTTTCGATATTATATATTATCGATATGCGGTGTTTTCGATGTTGAATATTATCGATATTTTCTACATTCGATATTATCGATATTATCGAATGTCGCTTATGAAATATCGATATTCTCGATATGCAATATTTTCGATATTCGATATTATCTGTATGCGATTTTCGATATTCTATTCATTGATACGCGGTGTTTTCGATGTCAGATATTGTCGATATTTTCAGCATTCGATATTATCGATATTCTTGATATTCGATTGTATCGAACATTGCAAATATCGATAGTATCGATATGCGATATTCGATATTTTGTGTATGCGGTATTAAATATTTTCGACATTCTTTATTTTTGATATTCGATATTTTCATCTTTGGGTATTGTGCAGTATCGATATTTTGCACACGATGTATCGTATCCAATATTCGATATGTATTTTAAATATCAGATATTATCGATATCGTATCCGATATTTGGTATTATACATATCGGATATTATCGATATTGTCTCGGATATTTGATATTTGACTTAATATCAGATACTATCGATTCCTGTCGATATTTGTAGAGAATATCAACAACTCAAGTTCGGACTGCGTCAAAAATTGACAGAAATTGCGTGAACGATTATTCCAAATCGCGTAAAAATAATTCGGAATAGACCCTTAAGCTCCTTAAAATTCAATCTCAATTGCTCAGAAGTCTTGGAAATTATGTACATCTAAATTGTGTTAGTATAATATGTTCATACGTACTTTCAAGAATGTATAAATTTTTATGAGTTGAATCACGACAGTATACATTCAATGATAGTACGTGCAACCTTCGAACAATACATGTGTGAACTATTCCACGCTAATTCAACGATAACTTTTTCAAATTATTATAAGTTCCAAGTTTTTGCAGCGATACCACGGTTTTCAATTATGCAAAATACAGTATGCAATGCTACATTACATAATATACATGCATGTATCAAAACAACGCCAGGTCCGAAAAAAGCGACCCCTTTGTAAGAATATATAAACAAAAGCAAGGATCGAAACATCAGAAATAGGATTTCACTTCGTGCAGGAGAATCATGGGCCCTTGGCTCGATCGAGAGAAGGTCACACGAGATAAATAATCAATTTCGATCGTGATCGAACTGAAACCGAGCGCAAAGTGACATTGAAACCGCATAACCTCGCACATGCTTGTAACGCTAGACCCGACAACGATCCGCATATCCTTGCAAACGGTTCCGGGCCGATTTCTAGTAAGAACAATAGACCAGTTAACGTCGATATAAATTGTTGCTGCGAATCATTGGCTCATGGGAAAGTCAATATTTTCAAATGCGCTTCACTTTCTTGAAACGAGATCGTTGCGCACTTTTTCCCCGCGATCGCCTTCGTGGAGAAAAATTATTGTCGAGAGAAATTTAATTTGGAAATGAGCATTTACCGACAAGTATCGCAATTTCCACTGGTCTCATGCATTTTTCAACAACTTTTCCCGGCAGTAAACGGAGTGATATTCGGAATAAAAAACTTGTCCCCGCGTAACCGTAACCCAGTCCTGATTTCCTGGACTACCGTTTCCCTCTTTCTGAGTTTGCCTATCTTTTTACCGTCGTTGCCGGTAAGGTAATGCATGCACTACTGCATTATTCGCTTTATTATACTTGTGGATTGTTATTTTTGTGGAGGTTCGTGTAGGAGAAAAAAGACGAGTTTCTGGAATTAAAGCTTAAATCGTTGAGTGTATTGAATTCTTCAAGCAGTTGGACGATATTTTTAAACTTTCTACAAATTTTATTTTGTTCAATTATTACGTGGACTACACAGAGATTAACATCCATTTTTTATAGAAATTCACTTTTGTCTGCTTTTTCGATTAGATCTTTTTTTTTTTTAATTACAAAGATTTTATTACTGAAAATTCGTCAAATGGGGCCACATTTTCCTTTTCGTATTAATTCGAGAAAAATGCTGCTAAAAAATTCATTATAGTATCCGAAGTTTAAACTACGATCGAAAAAATTCATTCAAGATATTGAAATGAAAGTGATGTTTCTGAGATATGCATTCGATCAGAAAAAAAAATATCAGAACTGAAATCGAGAATTCCGAGCGGTATTATAGTTATCCGATAAAAACGATTTTCCGGACAATGAAAAATGTTAAATGATCATTTCGTGGAAACTGGAAAAATACATTTAAGTAAATAATGGATGCTCATTGCTCACATTCGGAATTCAACTTCTGTTTATCTTTGAATAAATTTTACACCGTACGTTAAAATAAGCTCCATTTTCCGTCAACGGAAAATCTGATGATTAATTATAGACGTAGATTATCTTATGTGACACGAAGAAGTGATACATCAAAACAACGAAACAAAAAATAGTATCTGGAATAAAACTGCGTAAAAAGACTGGAAATCAGGACAAAATCTGTCAGACACTAGAACATTCAGTTTCGAAGGTGAAAGTTTTTCTTCCTTCATCACCAATGAGAAACAGAAAACGATAAACGGACTCCAAAATTAATCCCAAAAATTTTTAACTTAGCCTACCCGCAATTTTTTAGAAATTTCCCATTTTTCCTGTTATCTATCCTTTCTTTTCTCAAACGACAGATAGATTGTACTATTTACAATCGCCTAATCAAATCTGCTCTACGCTGAGAAAAATCGTGTCAGTCAGTACAGCTTCATTTTTTCAGTTAGAAAATGATAAAAGTTTAAGCAACGGAAATTTTCGTTGGTTCCAACTGAAAAATTCCGTTGGCAACACGTTACCACTGAAAAATTCTATCAGTCTAACTGAAAATCTGAGTTTGAACCGGCCCGACTGAAGAACTCAGTTGAGAGAGTGTTATCACTGAAAATTTGCAGTTGTGTTGACTGGAACTGACACTTGTTCTAATAGAACTTTATTATAGAGGCAATAAATAAAATAGTACATTCATCTGAAATATCCGTCAGCCGGACTGAGAATTTCAATCATAACCAATCCAACTGAAAATTCAGTTGGACGTAACGAAACTGACAGACATTTTTCTCAGTGTACACCCTGCAGTTTATTTAATTCCCAGTTTAAATGGTCAATTTTTCGAGTATTTAGCCTAATTGGTGATCGATGCAAGAGCCGTAACTCATCCGGATCGGCCTATGGAAAATAAAAGTAGCGAATACACATCCTGCGGAAACGGATGTACAGGGACACGCTTCGCTAAACTCTTTTCCCCCGCTGTGTCCAGCAGCGTCTACGGCCGAGCATCGTGAATCGCGCCTGCTTATATACATCCCCGCGTTACATAAATACAGCCGTAAAAAGATCAACGATGCGTGCTGATGCATCTCCCCGGATCCCACCGCCGTTCATTACGTAAATTCATTATCGAAGGTCTCGCACACGAATTTTCTCAGCTTCGTCTTTCGTGTTGCGCAACGACGCGTTTTCGATGGGTTTCCATCGAAGTTTCTAATCGAAAAAAATATTTGAAAACAAGCCGACGCGAGATTTCGCCGAGTCAGTCATTCGATCGTGAAACACTCAAGTCACGTATGATTCGGGGAAAAAAGAGTATCTTCTTCATTCTAACCTCGAAATTGGTACTTCAAACGTATTTTTCGGCTGTGGTAAAGAAAAATACTGTGCTGCACACTCAGGAAACGTGGATTTAAAAAAAAATTGTAGAGCTCGCCTTCGGCTTGTGCCACATTTCGTTTTGTCAAAATCAATGTTTTATGATTGTACAACAGTGTAATTGAAGGTGATTTTATTTGCTAAATGAAGAATCCTAGGTATTTATTTTTAGGTTAGTTTTATTTTCAGAAGAATTTTACTGTAAGGTAACAGTTTTTGAAGTTTTTGCAATTCATCGCATATTCGTGTTTTGATACATAATTAACGAGACGAATCTTTGTTATCTTTCAAAATAAAAAAGTTACGAACTAAAATTTGCTGCCGATCGCATGCGTTTTCCTAAAAACTGTATTCGTTTACTCGTAAATTTTTATCTAACAACTAAAATGTTGCATTTTCACAAAAATGTGCAATTGCATCGAAGCATTGGATTTATCAAAGTCATTTTCTGCCTGTTTACGTAATTTTCCTTCGTAACAATGAGGCGTAATCTAATTTTTAATCTATCCTGGAAAACCCGAAGAATCCAAACGTTTTTTTCCGAGAGAATTCGAACACACGAGTGTGCTGACAAATGCGGTGGTTAAAAATGAAATACGTTGCGAATGTAGGAAATCAATGAACAATGGAATAAGAAAATTGGCTAAGTGAATAATGAATTAACAAACTGTAGAAAATGATTCAATAACGAATGGAAAATAATAAACTATTGAAGTATGAACAATTCACAAGACGAAATTGATCAATGTCGAAAAATAGTAAGAATTATTAACGAATATATATTTCGAACAAATTTAAAAAGTTGACGAGAAGCAATCAGTTGATAAAGCATTGGTAGAACATCGAATGAATTGTCGACATTTCGGAATATAAGTGAAAAAATGAAAAAAAAAGGTTAAATGACCATTGAGGGGTCTAGGTACAAAAGGGGCTAACCAATTTTTAAATAAGGCGATTTTCTTATGGGATCGACGAAGAAAATGAGCTTTATCGAAAAGTGGGATAGCCCTTTCTGTATCTAGACCCCTTTATTGTAAATTTAAATATCGTCCATTCATTTTTATACACTGGCAAAAATAATAACGTGTCCAACACGAATCGTCGACTTTTCAAATGCACTCAACGTTTGGAAAATTCATTTGAGAAAAGATTCTAGAAGCGATTTAAAAACTAATCGATATGAGTCCTCGTATGAGTCTGAAATACAACTCAAAAAACGTGTCATGTCATCCTCATCTCACCAAATAATTACGAAGATGAAAATCAATGACCCCCTCGAAATCACTGAACCTACGAAAAATACCGAACAAAATAAAAAGCCTCGTCTAAAGGTGCGGACATGATAAGTTGATGACGGCCCTTTTGGGCATGATTGACTATAACGTGACCAAAGGCGGAGTCCGGGAAACGAGAAATGTCGTTGCCTTTATTAGGGCTTCTGCCTGAGCCATGCAAACGAGGCGCCGACTTTGCTCGCCTTGCGGAGGTCGCCTGGTTTGCAGAACTCGTTCCCAAGGATGAAAAAGGAACCGAAAAAGCTCAAAATTTTCATCATACATACAACTTTTTTACCCAACCGTATCAGAAATTAGGATTTTCGTGCTTGCGACGCTGGCGAAAATTCGCCGTTTGTGCCCTAGGGCGGAAAATGTTAAGAAAGCTCTAGGGCGAAAAATTTCAATGAAGCCCTAGAGCTGAAAATTACCGTTTGCGGCAATTGACTGCCCCACTGATCGAATTCGATCAATGCCATTCAAGGGTGCAGTTCGTATCCATAACTTCAAGTTTAAACTTCAATTCGAAAACTTCAAGTTCGAAATTCAATTCGGGACCTTCAAGTTTAAGCTTCAGTTTGTGAATTTCAGTTTTAAAATTCAATTATGCAACTTTAAGCTAGAAATAAACTTGACCTTTTTTAAATAAACTTTCACTATAAAGTTTCTTAGAATGTTTTCGAAAATATTTTTTTAATAAAATGGATTCTGTCTTAATTTGGAAATCGCAAGCCCTCAAAATCCAAATTTTTGATGATTGAAACATCCTCTGAATGTACTGGTTTTCAAATTTTAGTCTCTCCCTGGAAAAGCATCGTAGCTTCCTTCACTCTTTGAATACCTCATCATACTAAAGGAAGCAAGGGTGTATCCAATTCCTCCCGAATTGTTTCCCCTAGAGTAGATGACGCTGCTGCCCCCGTGCGGCGCCCTGAAGAAACTTAGCGCGCACCCGCTTTTCGCCCAAAATGTGCGCGCAGTATCCCGTTCCTCCCGAATTGTTTCCCCTAGGGTAGGTGACGCTGGGGGGAAAATTTCGGGAGGAAATAATTTGGGAGGAAATGGTTCCACCCGGAAGCAACAAGGGGGGGGGGGGAGGTCGTTTGATGAGGCGCAATGAGGGCCAAGGAAGTTTTTTTCGTCCCGAATAGTCAAGCACGTGCGCGATTTACACGGGCGAAATTATCATTCGAGATAAAATCTCGTGAAAGTCGGCTCATCAAGTTCGCGCGCTTCGCACTTTTGGTGCGCTTATCGGGCCGAGTGTGGGCCGAAAATTGAGACGTAATAGCGCGCAATATTTACAGCGAGAAACTATCGAGTGGGCGGGCGCGTTGAAGCATTAATCCCCGGCACCGGCATTAAACGTCACTGATAAACCAAAAGCTTTTGTTCGGCCCCGTGAAAGCAAGCGATCTCTCTCGCAATTACGAATGTTTTATGCGAAGCAAGGAAAATGTGGGTGAAGTCGAAAAAATACGGCAAGTTTCTGAGGTGAAAACGTGTCATCGCAAGTTGATTTTTCCGGCCGAATCTCGACTCGGGAAAATCCGAGTTCGTACTTGAAGAAGCCCCAAGCATATACTAATCAAGTACAAAATGTTTCAGCCATCTCACTGATCATTCAAATGAATACCCAAAATAAAAAACAACTCCAATAATCACGACTTTGCATGGTTACTCCCAAAAGTTCGTGAATCACGATTCTTCGCGAGATAACAAGCATAAAAATTCAAGAATTAATGTAGCAACGCAAGTTTTAATCGCGCGCCGGCGTTCATTTACACCTCGCACGCTTTTTACCTTGTTGCCGTTATGTCATATTTATCATCTGGAGCGTACATCGCGCAATCATTTCCTTGTTAAAATCCGAGCATTTCCATAAATCGCCTTAATTGCCAACTCGAGCAAACGATGAACTTTGGACAAGTGTTCTTTCTTATTCACTTGCATCAGACACGCGATACTCTTCCGGTTTTCGTGATTTCGCGAATGCTCGGTTATCTTGTGCGTTCCCCAATTAAACTGGCAATGCCTAAGTTACGATTCAGCTGAAGAACCAACTTCCCTGACTAGAATTCGGTAAACGTGCATTGGTATGCACGGGCTCGGAACGCCACGTGCCACGTGCTCTAACCAAACTTAGCAGGAACTTGATGTGCCTGAGTGGCATCCATTTATGCAAATTATATCAGGCCTAGTTTCTATTTTATCAGTTGTCAGTTCTAACAGAAAGATAGTATCCATAGTATACGGACACTTTTATCGAAAATACATTATGTCCGCAATGTTTCTCATTTCAGCCGTATTTAGAATTGATAAAAGGTGATAAGAAGTGAGAAGAATTGACAGGCTGCGATAAAAACGGTAGAAACAGATATGTCTTTTCCTTATCCCGTTTTTACTCTCAGCTTGTCAATTTGTATTATTATGAATTGCATGAAATGTATCCATCCATAAATCGGTACTATCATAATGATGCTGATAATCCAATTGATGGGGAATCCATAAGAATGGACGGGAATAGATAGGAGTTGATGGGAATTGATAGAAATTGATATTGTCGCGTCCTCCCGACCGGCTTTCACAACCTCACTCAATCAAACTGTAAACACCACTTTACTTAAGGTCGTATCTTTGGTACAATCGATTTCAAAAGTTTTTCCGGATTGTACTCGTACCATATATCCATATAATATATATCCCCTGTCTATGCATATCACAATCCACATCACAATACAATTCCCCATATGAGAGCCAATGGGAGCGCAAGGTTGTGTCTGCTTATGTGAGATGTATCTACTCATTAAAGCTGTCATTTTTCTTAAAAACGGCGATTTTTGACATTCAAGCGTGATTTTGAAAAAAACTAGTCAGTGAAAGATGAAAATTTTGACACTTACTTATAGCTAACGTGCGGCGCTTCTTTTCGCATATTTTTTATTGGAAAATCCGGACTCGTTTTTTCAATATAATGAACATAGTGTCTTGAGACCTATACCCCCTCTGTATTTGGAGTCGACTTTGACATTAAATATTTCTTTTCGCAGTCAATCAATCGACTCAAAATTTTGCAAACGTATCACAAATACGTTCAATTACAGTTATAGAAATTTTCAGCGAAAAATTCGGAAACTCGAAAAACAGAGATACGACCTTAACTTTGAATCTTTATTTCAACTTGTACACGCTTGCAAAACGATTCCGATCAAACTCGCGACAAACGATTATCGACCTTCATATGTTTTCACTCGATATTTTTCCTATCTTCCAATTATCGATTTTCACTACTTTTTCGAAAGCAACAATATAATAATCGATAGGAATTTATAGGGAATTCATAGGAATCGACGGGAATAAATAGGAGTTTATGGGAATCGATGGAAATTGATAGGAATCATTGGGATTGATAGAAGTTGATAATAATCGATAGGAATTAATGGGAATTGACAGGAATTGATAACAGTCGACAGAAATTGATGTGAATCAACAGAAATTGATGGGAATCAATGGAAATCGATAGGAATTGATGGGAAGTGATGGCAATTGATCAGCATTGATGGGACTCGATGGTAATTGATGAGAATTGGTGGGAATCGATAGAGTTGATAGAAATATATTGGAATTGGTGGAAATTGACAGGAATCAATGGGAATTGATTGGAATATATGGTACTTGAAGGGAAATGACGGTAATAATTGATGGGAATCAATGGAAATTAATAGAAAGTTATGGTAATTGATCAGCATAGGTGGGAATCGATGGTTATAATATGTAACCTACCAATATATTGGTAGGTAATCGATAGGAATTGATTGGAATTGATGGGAGTAGATAAGAGTTGATGGGAATAGATAACAGTTGATGGGAATCGATAGACAATGATAATATGAATCAATGACAATCGATACGAATTGATGGGAATTGCTAAGAATGAATGGGAATTGATGAGAATCATTGAGAATTGATAACCGAATCGATGTGATTTGATAGGCGTTAATAGGAATCGATGGGAAGTCATGGGTTATGGTGATAAACCATGGTTCAACACCATGCCGAAATTGATCTTATATTTTCCTACATTTTAAAGGTTCTTATGCACATCTTACTATATTTCTAAATTTTACAACAAGTGCTTCAACATTATTACGACCGACTTATGAGATTCTTTTTGCATGCAAAACGAACAGTCTTGCAGACTTGTACGCAACGTTTATTCCCATTTTTAGGTACATCGGTGCGAGCAGTGAACAGCTTTTTTAATCCGCAAAACGTGATTTTCTCACTAGGCGCATCATCCATCCGCGTTCTTTATGCTCATTAGACTGACATGTATTCTCGTTCTTAATTTCCGCGTTCCGTTACGCGCTAAGTCGGCCGCGTTTCCGAAACTGAAGGCTACGCTTAAGTCGCGTTCACACTTGCCTGCAGTAAAGCGCTCATCCGGTTGTGTGTTTCCGGCAATTTTTTTTCAATGGATTCGCAAATAATCGCTCACCGTGAAAAGCGAAGCAATTAAGTCTATAAGTTTTCATAGAGCGAGTATGATCGCGCCTATTTGAAATAATGAGATGCGGTATGTGTAAGAATATTCGATCGGATTCAGATTTATGAGGAAAGTCATCCGAATCCACAAAATTGAAACCCTCTTAATATTTCAATTATTTTCTCATTTGAACACCATTATAATTTGCAGAAAAAAATTTTTTTCTTTATGGTAATCCATCAATCACAATTATGTTTCCATAATTTTAATACTTTCACGAAACTTGGTTCCAAAGGTGATAGTTTGTATCATTAATATTTTGAAACTGCAAAATCAATCCCGGTACCGAGTTTTTCATTCCGTATAAATTCCCACGGATTCAATTCCCACGGATTCGACACAATTTTTTCATCAGCGCTGTATGATATATTGCGTTTTTAATGAGTGATGATAAAAAAGTTTTTGACGAAGAAAATATAGTTATTGCAGGATTTTCAATTTGTCAAGATTCAGCGTCAAAACTTACTTTCACCGAACACAAATTATAATATGAAAGAAAGTTTTTCCATTAAATCCGCCAACTTCATTACTGATGTTGAGCTGATATTTGTAACTGTTGTATATGCTATTCAATATCATCGAATGGTGAATTGACAACCAAATGGTTCCAGTGTCCGAATATTTTTTTATAAATGCAACTTTTTGATGTAACATCGTATGGATATTTAATAGGAAGTTGATGAAGAACTTCATAATCTAAAGAACATTATTTTTTTGCAGTCGAAACGAAGAAAAATTGCCTTCACTCAGCTATCTATAGATAATGCCTAGATAAATGATAAATGATAGGATTCCAGTAAAATAGAACAGATAGACGTTAGAATAAATATTTTCCACACATTTCAATGGTCTTATGAGCTCTGCATTCTTTTATTATTTTTTCTATAATTCTTGAAAACTACCAGATTTTTCCACTATTTTTCGTGTAAAAAGTGACTGATTTTTTCATGCATGCACTTGTGTAAACATTACAGTTTTTGTCCAATCGTGGAAGAAAAAGTGCACAAAAATTCATTCATTTCTCATCCTTCATTTTTCGAGAAATTCTCAAATTCTAGGAAATTTTGCAAATTCTGGGAGTTTTCATGTCTGGAGAACCTAAGAATTCCAGAAATTTCGATTATTATTGAATTCCGGAAGTCCTCAGAATTTTGGCAATTCCAAGAGTTAATCAAAATTTTTAGCATTCTAAAATTTTGAACAATAAAAAAAACCACAAAAATCCTGACAAATTTGCGGATGTGTTGATTAATTTAAAAGATTTAGAAATGCAGACGTTTTGAAAAGTTTCAAAATTTCGAAAATTCTGGTAACCTTCAAATTCTCAGAAATCACCGAATTTTTCTATTTTCGAAATGCTGAATGATGCAGAAAATTATCTTAGAAATTTTATTGAGTTCAAAAAATTGTCAAACATTTTGTGACTTGTGCCAATTCCGGAAATTACGAAAATTCGTAAAATCTTCATAATTTCAAAACTTACAAAATTATAAGGCAGCATGGAGAGAAACGAAGCGGTCACCCATCCATGATGTTCCTTTGATTATCGATACTGATTGTTTCATAAACGTTGAAATACGTTTTAAATCCGACTAGGAATGCGATTCCGAATCGGGTTCGTTCAAAACCGTGTTCATTTCGCTCAAAAATGAGATGTCGGAATCACGTCCGTCGAAATACGTTTAAATCTTACTCAACATTTTTTACTTTCCAGTAAAAAAAACCGCTTAAAGTCCGACTTGGCCGACTATGACCGTTTAAAATCTCTCTAAACGCTTTAATTCCGTTCAAAAGTGTTTAAAAACGATTAATTTACGTTATACATTTCGACTCGGGTCCGTATTGAATCTCCGAAACTGAAGAGCCTATTCACAGTAAAGCAAGAAAATCCCCCAAGAATGTTTACATATACCAAATTATTGTTCTTTTGATGCAAAAATGCCCCCTACTAATCTCCCCTTCCCAAAAAATGTCCGTAGAACCGTACCTGCCTCCATCCAATTAAAAACCCTATCTACTCCAACGATGATAAGCCATCTCAAACCCTGATTAAAGTAATTACAAGCGACCTTGAGGTAAATGAAACATGAGTAATCGTAACAAGTGGGGTAAAAGCCAACAGACCGGCCCTTTTTTGCCGTGCACTAAAAGTACCAGTTTTTGCTCGTCCCTCCCCGTACTATAAATAAACATAAAGCTCGTGCAGAAAATAATCGACATGAGAAACGCAGCGTTCGAGACGAAAAAATCGTGATTCCAGCGCTCTTGTTCGGCGTCATAAAACAAGGACACACTCGAGAACTCGAGAAGCAGAAGAAACTGTTCCGTTTTTAAAGTCTCGGGATTTTTTGCCCTTTTTTCTCCTCCGTCTTCACCTTCGGTTCATTCATCGATCGCACTTTTTCCGCACCGATCCTAGACGACAATCGGTTCCTAAAGTGGAGCGAAACTTCCGATTGGAAATTATGGAGAAAAAAAAGCGGCAATAATCGGTCATGCTCGAGAAACGTGTTTTCGACGAAAAATGTACTCCGTGAAATACATAATATACTTTCTCTGTCGTCATAACATCGTGTGTGCCCGGGGAAGAGGAGGCTCTCTTGATCAATGACACACTTTTGTAATATCATCGGCAAACGTACATTACCACGCCGGAGAAACGGAAATCTGTCAAGCGAGAAGGAAAAAGAACTTGGGGAAAGTCAATCGGCCGAGGAAAAAAACTCGGCCTGTTATGATATTCATGTTCACGGTATTAGTAATTTTCGTTTTATGACTCGGCTGTTGTCTTCAACATCAAGCCTCCGATTCTCAGGTTTTCACTCATTTTTAACTTTAAAATTTATGTCAGTATGATCAGTATTCATAATTAAGGTAGCTTCCATAAAGATGTCACGGTTTTAGGGGGGGGGAGGTGGTCAGCACATCTGTGACAGTTTGTGACAGGGGTAGGGGGAGAGTTCTCGATAATGTGACGTCACGCAATTTGACGATGCAAAATTTTGTGGAATTGAGAATTCTATAAAATTTGGGAAATATTTTCGAAAATTCTATGAAATTCTATAAAATCCACGGAATTTTAGACAAATTCTATGAAATATGCAAATTTAATGAGATTTTCTGAAATTTAAAAATTTTTTTAAATTTCAAAACAAAAAAAAGATCCCTTCATACAGACATTTTCGTTTTTTACACTTAATTTCTAGACAAATGATTTTCAAGACAAACGAATTTGGAAATCGCTTAGTTTTGTCGTATTACTGTCGTCAGCCACGTCAGGTCAATTGTACTTCAAAAATTCAGCCAATCGACACAATGTCAAAACTAAATTAAATTAGGTCAAATTGATGGAAATCCACAACATGTGTCACGGATCTGTTGGTTCAAAATTTCATGATACCCCAAATTATCTCATCACCTCCTCTCAAAAAACAGTAAAAATCAAGATATTTCGAAAGCGCGACGATATTCCTACAATATCAATTCCTTTCTCTAAAACCAACCAAAAAAGGAACGGTGAAAACACAAAGGCTCGCGCGATTTTCGCGAAAGCGCCATCGGAGTGTGCATGCGCGAGTATATTATCACGAGTCCATCTGCGAGCAAACCGAAACGAAACGAAACGACATCGAAATCGGCAGAGCCAGACGAAGGAAAGCGAGCGTGTTGAACATCACACGCCGCGCAGAGCCTTCGCAGATTCAGCCGAGCTCGAGTTTCTCTGGTGAAATGCAAACTATTGTTGCGCTCGCACTGAAAGTGCGAGTGGAAATCGCTCGCGCCAATTACTCCGAGTTTGCACACAAATGAGGGTTGGATCGATGACCTTCGATGCTCATCAGACTTTTTCACAATCGCGAACACTCGAGTAAACGAAAATACCCCCGATCAAAAGTATCATGGCACGACTTGGAAGACGGAAAAGAATTAGTTTTTACTTGAGCCACTTTTGCGGCGTATTTTCATACTTAAATCGCGGAACTGAAGTTGCCGTTTTTGAGCTATGGCTCGTTGCGCACCGGCCTAGGAAAATTCTACAGTTTCAAAATGAAGCAGGACTGAATTGCGCGTAAGTACGTCAGAAAAAAAATTCTGACAAGCCTGTCGAGCGTTTTTAAAAATGCGCCATTTTACACAGGTAAACAAGCAACATTATTATATTTTTCAAACGAAACCGCAATCGAGTAAGCCATTAGAAAGCGCGCCATTTTATAGGCGTCTCGTTCTCTCGTACAATGTTATTATTTTCCCGTACAAGAGAAGCACGATGATTCAAATGTTATAATCATTTTTCACATCATTCCCAGTCGGAAACTTCGATTTCTCGATAATGAGATAAGTTTCCGGTATTCCTTTAGCGGTAAAAGTTAAAACATGCCATTAGATGTAAAAAGAAATTTATCAGTCTATAAATATCGCGGAATGGAGACGAACGAAGGGAAAGTGAAATTAATTAATCGAATTGGCTTGGAAAAGCCCGCGTTTCGGGGCGGCCACAATTAACCTGATTTCAGTTTAACCGAGCCTCCTTGCAATTATAATTACGCCTGTACTGCCATGAAATTTTCCATCGCGAGATAAACAATCGGACTCGCGTGATTACCGCCGTAATGATATTGTGATGTCCATGGAACTTTCATCTTTGAAATTCAACTTTTTGTTGGTCAATTCAGGACTGCTTGATAAGTACAAAAGTCGAAAAAATACATTAAAATACAAAACGGATATAATAGAAGTTGCTGTTTACTTGTGATGCAATGACTCCATTCCAGAAATCACACATTTTTCACTAATCGACTCTGAAAATAGTGATCTGCGGAATAAATGATCCGATTTTGCACCGGTTTCTTGAGGAATAAAATCAAGATCGCGTTGGGTGACCAATGCCAAGTTAAAATACGTGATTTTTATACGTAAAGACATTGAAAACATGAATAGCCGTAATCAGATATGCTTGCAGTAATGTCGGAGGGGCTTAATAAATGGGGGGGGGGGGGGCTGTTCATATGATAGAGCCGCTTCCTGACTCTTACCCGTATGCTTTCATCGTGAATCGTCGAGCACGATCCGATCTCTCAAGTTCCGTTGTACACGCCACTACTTATTCCCTGTTACATAATTTTTCATGCCACCGAAATGCGAGCATTTCCACGGTTGCTTTTTCAGCCAGTTTCTCATTTCGCCCGATTGATTTTTTAGCCATCGCTGTTGTGACGAATCATTCGCCGACATTTACGAACTGAATTGATGAAATTTTATTGTGTTATACTGGGTTTTTTGTAAACTCATCATTAAATAACACTTGGAGGATTTTTCATGACTTGAGGTTATTTTCAGTTATTTTGATCGTTACAGGAACTGAATTGCGTAAGATCATAAAATACTGGTGAAAAATTATGTCTCGAAGTAACCAGGTGATGCATATTTTTTTTCTGAAGGGCTCTAAAGTAAAATTGTCCTTATAGTTTACATTCAGATATAATTAAAGTCTTCTGTACCTCGATTTTATATTTTCTGGAAATTTTTCGTTGCTTTCGAAAAGAATGTACGAAATTCTGAAAAATTGTTGATGTAAATAAATACTGACAATCTAGAGTTTCGAATGAACTGGAAACAAAATTAAATCGTGTATCATTATCATTAGATCATTTTAACAATGCTTGTTATGGAAAGTTATTTAAAAGTGTCATTTACTAGTCGTAAGTGTGCCGAGTCGTGTTCCTAAGTGAAGTTTCCAATCACCATTCTTTAAAATATAATTAAAGTTTCCCGAAGTTATTTGCGCTGACTGGAAATTTTCACTTTAACAGCCTTTCAAACACAGGTACCATCACTCAAATTCGATGCGAGAAAAAATCATGTATGCCGAACCCAGGTCTGTTAAATGCTCTAACACTACATTTTTCCTCGCGTGTACTCCCCTAATCTTCGAGACCCAGTTATTTCGCTCTAAAGTCAGCGGATGTTTCAGTGAGATTTTTTTCTCGCGCGTACATTCTTGCATCGAATTCGACTTCAATGTTCGTCAAATTGAACATTTCCGGCTGACGTAAATATCCTACTGGAATGATATAATTGCACTCGACATTAAAAAAAATGTCAACTGAAGCTTATAGGGGAAAATCCAGTAAAATGCGGAAATTACAAAAATAATATTTGACCTACACATGCATCATAACAGATTTTAGGATGGGAAAAATCGAAAAATGAATCAGCAATCGGCAAAAGTTCGTCAGTTTTTTGTGCCTAAACCCGAAACCAAAGTTTAATTATTTTACGAGAAGTTTAGTTTACGATTCTAGTTCGCAATCTTTTTGAAAGTGCAATCTTCTTTGAGCTAACATGTCCTAGAATGAATAATGTCTTTTCAATATACACCAATTCATTATACTGTTGAAATTGTAATATCTGCGACGCTATTTTTAGTTAAACGATGCAAATTCATGCGAGTGAGCAAAGAGTCGAATATTGTTCGTATAGGCGTCGAACGAAAGGTCGCGTTGATTTGATAAAATGCAAATTTCCTTCCTGAGTAAATCGTCATCTTCAAAGTGAATCTACGAAAACGAACGAGGACGCCACACATCAGCCCGCGCCTTCGTGTCGGCATTTTAGTGTCCGCGAGTAATGAAAAATATAAAATCGTTTCGCCATCGTCTTCATTGTCTCGACTGAAAAATACCGAATGATTAACCAAGAACTTTGCTACAGTCGTGAATAAATCTTATCAAAATCCATCGTTCCATCATCATCTAATTGCTTTCACAATCAAGACGGATGAATTATTGTACTTCCATAACATTTTTACGCTCTTTTAAAAACTGAGCAACAAATTTTTACAACGAAATGCTAAAACGTATGATTATGGAAGAATATATGCCGTAAAATATTTAACGTACACTCAAATGGAAATGCCCCTTTTTTGCATTACATTTGAATACTATTAACGTGTGCATTTGTGAAAAAAAAAAATACGATTCGAAATAGATCCTGACGATGAAGATTTACCTCACGAACTGAAATCAATGTTTCTCGGCAAGGTTTCGAGGGCAGAACAAAGGCGAAACCACGCGGCCCCAAGGAACAGTATCCCAGTTTCTTTCTCAAACAAATCATCAAGGGCGCGATCCTCGATATCGACACGGGCGCCCGCGCCCGCGAACTACGCGACCCCGCGATTTTCCTCGTCTCCTCGCAAGCCTAAAATCCATATCCCGTGCCAGGACACACCTAATCCGAATTATCGAACGTACCCGCACAACAGAAAACTGACGTCTCTCGGTCAATCGCCGCCGTCACGAACCCCCGAAACTTTTTGATCCCCGGCAATCAAAAGTAATGAGGAAATCGTCCAATAAATTACCCGGCTCTCACGACAAACAAAAAAGCTCTCAACTCCCCCCTCTTCACATAATCATCTTCTCAACTATTCCATTAATTCAATCCGATCGAAAAGTTCGCGCAATTTCAAGTTTTCTCATTTCCCGGGTCTAGATCTCCAAGTGCCTGGTAAACCCTCGGAAAAAAATGGATTTTTCACATCTGTGTTCCCTAAACTTAAATATGTGGATATTTTTATTCATCTTTGAGAAATCTCTATATGTGACGATAAATGATAAGACTTGTCCCAAAGTTTCACGAAACAATCTAACTGAAATTTGTTTCAATCATACGTATTTTTTATTGCTCATAGCAATTACGGTAAACAAGGACGTAACCAGTCATTTAGTTCGGGGGGGGGGGGGGGGGGCAAAAGTGATGTTCCCCCGGAATTAATTCAACAAATTTGGAAAGTAAAGTTTTATTAGAGAATTATAAAAATTTCCTGAATTCTCAGAATTTACATAAGTGTTTAAAATCTCTGAAATTTTTAAAATCCTCTAAAGTTTGAAATTAATTAAAACAGCCGAAAATCTTGAAATATATTGAAAATGTTCTAAATAAAACTTTTTCGAAATTTTAGAAATTCGTAAAATTTTGAAAATTTCAGGAATTCCAAAAACTGCATTATTTCTCAAGATTTGCGAAACTTTATTGAATCTCTGAAATTTCTAAAATTTTTTCAATTCTGGAAATTGTTAAAATATTGAAAACTTTCGAAATTCTCGAATTTGTTTAAAATCTTGAAATGTTACGAATTATCAAGTTTCTCGGAATGTGGAGAATTCGTAAAATTTTCGTAATTTCAAGAATTATGAAAATATTGTATATTTTCAGAATTTTTAGAATATTTAAAAATCTCTGAAATTTACGAAAATTTTGAAATTCTCGAACTTTTCAAAAATCCAATAACTTCCAAAATTCTCAAAATACGTAAAACTTCAAAAATTATCAAAATTGTTAAAAATCTTTAAATGTTCAAAATATTCCAAATTATTAAGTTTCTCAAAATGTCAGAAACTCGTAAAATTCTCGTAATTTCAATAATTATGAAAATATTGTGAATTTCCAGAATATTTGAAACTGTTGTAAGACTGAAATTTTCAAAATTTTGGAAATTTTTCGAACTTCTAAAAACTCGTAGAATTCCCGAAATCGTTCAAACTCTAAAAATCCTCAAAATTGTTGAAAATCTTAAAATGCTGAAAATGTTCAAAACTATCTAGTTTCTCGAAAACTTTGACACTTGTGAAAATCAGTAAAAAAACCTTTTTCTCACCATGCCCGTCATTGGCTTTTGGGACTCACAATCTATTTCCTCACAATTTCTTCCCCTTTCTCAATTCATTTCCGTCCTTGCCATGGACTATCCCCTATCCTCATCATACTATTACTGACCGGTATTCACGCCAGCTATGGGTTTTTGCAACTCCCCATTAATTCACTTGGGAAACCATGGAAAACCAAGTGACGGTATAGCTCGGATGTAAGTTCGAATCATCTGTTGGCAAAGAATTTTTTTCGGAGCAGAAAAGCTACAGAAAAAAATCTGACCCCGCCAGGATTCGATCCCGCATCTTAGATGCCTGGCAGCTTGGTGGCTTGACCACCGCACTACCGCAGCTTCTTGTGTAAATCAGTATTGTTTTACTATATTTTTTCAAAATATACTGTCATGCAATGTGCTAGATTTAAAAAATTTTCCAGAATTTCGGAAAGGACTTCAGCCCCCTAAGCCCTCTCCCTGGCTACGTGCTTGGCGATAAACTTTCCAAGTTAGGCAAAAGTTCGCAATCGGTATTATTATAATCTCCGAAAGTGCACTGTTTTCCATTCCCGCCTTTCTTAAGTTTCCCCCAACAGCCGGACGCCCGTAATCCTTATCTCACGGTAATTAAATGTTAAAAAATCAAGCCGCCGATGCGTAACCACGTATTCGCGCTCTTCGACACCGCGTTAATTTCCTAAACCCCTCGGAAAGCGGCCTGCAACGAGCGTGCACGCGTCCCGATATCTTTTTCGTACATTTCTTGGCCTGTTGTTGAAATGAGCGTTCATTATTCGCCGGCGTGTAACGCGCATTCGCGGCATTATCAGGGGAGATACAGGTTCCGTGAAAGCTCGAACAACAACACATCGGGGCCCCTAGCTCGTTGCACAATCGCCGTCTGCCGCCGCGAGTGATCGGCGGATACCCACTTTATTCGCGTCATGAATACAGCCGTACGCGCGCGCTTCGTGACTCACCCGAGCTTGTGGTGCAGGATATTCGCGCGAGCGTAATATTGCGTTCGCCCAGTCACGACTCAACTCCCTGACAAAGAAACGTCGGGACTCGTTCCCTTGACTTGTTCATCTTAAAACGATAATATCTTCATTCTTAGATATAGACTGTGGAGGATCGTTCGTTTTTTCGGATCTTGTTTATAATAATTAATCTGCGTGGTCACAGAGCCCAGAAAAGTTTCGGATAGACCTTTCTAGGTTATTTAGGCAGCTTATAGGTGACTTGACCTGATTTTCAAAAACTTATGCGTACTATGCAGGCCCATGCGCAAAGGGGGAGGGGGGAGGTTTGGAGGTTCAAACCCTCTCATTGGCAAATTTTTTTGTCTGTAGAAAAGAGATTTTCATACGAAACAAAAAATAAATAAAATGGGCCAGATATGATTTTTAAATTGTGAGCAACATTATGCAACGAATACAGTAGACTTTCGTTTATGTTGACGCTCGTTTATGTTGACGATTTCCTCTCGTTTATGTTGACTCGCAACTTCTTCTCGCCCCCCACCACGATAAACTCAGTAAATAAGAGGACGCTTGAATTTGCGGGAACCAATGAAATAATGTCTTTGCCTACTCCCTATGATCTGACCAATCAGACGATAGGGGCTAGGAGTCAACATAAACGAATGTTTACGTTCTGAACTAGTCAACATAAACGAAAGTCCACTGTAATAAATAACGAACTAATAAAAGTTTTAACAGTCGTCGAAAACAAGGGTGAATGCAAAAGTTTTTTTCGCGTTTCAGTTATAAATGTTGAAATTATCTAAAAATTTCGAGGATCTACAACGATTGCTAAGATTTCTGAAAAATCGCAGGACTCATAAGATGTCAGAAACAGCTAGGGGATTTCGGAAAAAAAGCATCAACTCACCACGCCAAATTTCGTTCTTTCTGAATATACAAATTTTTGTAGTTATTTAAAAGTACTAGAAAGGAGAAAAAAACACAAATAAATTATAAAAATGTTCAGTACTTGAACTTGAAGATTTCAGAAGCATGAAAAATTAGAAAAATGTATACCTCTAACTTCCACTATTTCGCCTTTTTCAAAATCTGCGGAATTGAGTAGGAATTCTTAAGAAACTCGAAGTTTCATATCTTAAATTTCCAGAAATATCAGGCACATTATAAAATTCCATGATTTCAAATTAAAAAAAAAAATTAATAAATAAATAAAATCGAAAATTTCATTTAAAAAAATAAAAAATCAAACAATCTTCAATGAAGAGCGAAAATTCCTTGAAAAACTCCGGAATGTCGAAATTACTGATAAAATAACCAAAACTCCAAATTGGAAACTCCAAAAGCATGGAAGATTTCAAAATTGTCCCTAACTTCCAAAATTTAGCCATTATAAAAATCTGCAGAATTAAGAATTTTATGAAATTCCAGAAAAGTCTGTAATCCCTGAGAAACTTAGTATCATCTGCAAAATTATCATAAATAACAGACGCATTCTAAAATTCCATGCTTTCCATAAAAAAAAAAAAAAAAAAATAAATAAAATAAAATAAAATAAAAAAATAAAAAAAAATCGAATATTGTATTCCAAAAACTGAAAAATGGCACAATCTTCAATAAACCGCAGAAATTCCTCAAAAAATCTGAAATGTCTGTATCATTAATTTGAAAGTTCCAAAAGACAAAAAAAACTCCAAACGACTTAATTTCCATAATCACAAATTATTAAAATCCCCAAAAATGCTGAAAAAAATTTCCGTAAGCTCCAGAATTCCTAATCTTTCAGCCCAAAATTTCAAAGAGCATAAAATACAGACATTTACATGAGCATAAAATACAGACCTTTACATGACGAAATCGAAAAATTACAAAATTGTACAATGATGAAAACGAAAAAATTCTAAAAATTCAATTTTCCATCAAACAAAAGCAAGAACACCTCCTCACTTGAGCAAATCTTGCTCGTAAAATTCAACAAAAACGTACAAGGGAAGACAAAAAAATTAATCAGGAGCCACTAAATTCTTCTATAAATACGAATTCTACCCAGAAAAAAAAGCGAAGAATGCAGTAATAATTCACAAAAAATCCATCAACGAAAAATCACAGCACATTACCTTGCAAACGAGTTTGCGTGATCGCGCAATAAATAAGTTTTCAAAAAAACCGACAGATCTTCTATTATATCACAAGAAACCCTGATTGTACTGGACCAAATCAACATCCCGGCGTACATAAAGAAAGAAATACAACATCACTCGTTAAAAAACAGACATGTAATCCACGTAATGCTTTTCATTACATTCGCTGAGTCACGTCGATTTCCCAAGATTCTACTGTGGCAATTTGAGAAAATCGTGTCTATCGTTCAAAAGGCGGCACCGATCACCCGATACACACCCGCTGAAAAACTTTTGGGAGGAGTTCGGAACCGAATGTTTTCCTTTCAAGACACGCCGTTTTATCGTGCATTGACGCCGGACTAACTTGTAAACCGAGCGCATCAAAGTCGATATCATTACGTGTTCTCTATGCAGTGCGTTCGAGAAATTGCATCTCCCAAGCGCGACTTATGGTTAACTATACAGTACATTAGTGCGCCCATGAAATACGACCCATAGATCTGTCGCTGAACGGCACCGGGATACATGTTTATTGCTCGAATCCATCATCCCCAGAGCACTTGGCAATTTAACTCTGGAAACAAATCATATTCGACGAAAGCGTCTCTCCTTTCTCCCGTACTGAATTTTTCATCGACTTTCATGAATTTGATATCGACTTTGAAGAAAATTATGAACAATACTGTAATGTCATCGTATGCATGTCCGGGTGCACTGAAAAGGTACAGACAAGATATAAGAATGGAGAGAATGGAACTTATAACAATAATTTCGAATGGGGTAATGAATACAACCAATTTACCAATAACGAGGCGTTTTTCGAGGAAAATACGCCAGAGCAAACTGTTTTTGCCGGCTTTTATGTTTAGCTACTTTTCACGCGAGTTTTACGGCCCGGGTTTTTTTTTTCTTTCACGTCAGAGTACTGTTATTGCACAAACGTCGCAATTTCACTATCTAATGTACTCGATCCGGGTAATTTTTTACATTCCTCGAGATTCCGTTACCGGAAAAGGACCATTTTTTCACGTATTAAGTTGTATTTGGGCAGCCTACATAAATTGTTTTCACTCCGCGATTCTATATTCTAGATTTTCCATCGGCCTCAATACGCTTTTCAAATGACGCGATTTCATTGTCATGGCAGGAGTTGGAGCTGACAATTTCTAAGGTTTTCATAAATAGAAACGAGCGATTAAAAAACTCTTTGAGTATTTATTTTATCGACCAGAAGTATTAGCTAATTGGTCGTCAAAAATTGATGAGCAAATTATGATAATTTATTAGATACTATAAAAATAATAGATCGATTAGTTGATCTTTATTGCATAATTTCTACACTCTACAATATTACGCGAAATTTGTATGTATTATCAACATTTTCGATATATGACGCCTCGTACATAATAGATAAACTGTCTATTTTTCTATTTTTTGGATTTTAGTATAATTCCAATTCGAATGTTTGAGGCATTATACTTATTCAAGGAATACATTTTGAGACAATAAAACATTCTCAGTATTTTCGATTTTTCAATAAATCAGCTACTCAAAAAATTTTTCGCACGCGCTAATTCAATTTTATTTACAAACTGATAATCGGTCAAGTGGATTTTCCCGATCAATGATTATCAATTTTTTCGATTTTCTCAACCAACTTTCGACAATTAAAGGTTTTTGCGAAAAAAAAAAAATCCGAGTCAAGAATCGAACCCGGGACCTCTCGATTTCATGTCGAGTGCTCTGACAATCTATTGGTTAGTTTATACGATTATTATTCTATTAGTTTATATGTCGAGTGCTCTAACCAATAGATTGTCAGAGCACTCGACATGAAATTAAGAGGTCCCGGGTTCGATTCCAGGCTTGGTGGGTTTTTTCTCAAAAACTTTTAACTGTCAAAAATTGATTTCAAGAATCAAAAAAATTGAAAACAACAATTGTTTATCATTAATTCATGGATTATCTCAATATTTATTGGGAAAATATTACAGTGTCATTATTGTAAATCATTTCAATTTAAAGAATTCAGAGTAAGAATTTTCTAATTCCGAGAATTTTACATAAAAATTCCCGAGTATGCAAATGTTTGCATTATTTATGAAAAATTTTCTCATTTCATTGCAGAAATGTTTAAAACTCTTCCAAACATTTCTGACTCTAAAAATTTTCACATTCTTGAATTAAATACCTTGATCATGATGATAACAAATTTTGGTAACGATTTAATCATGTTTCAACCCCCCCCCCCCCCCCCCTCTCCAGATAATAATTTATAAATCAACCCTATTTTTCAATTAGGTCATATTTGAGCAACCTTTTTTTAAATTAATGCAATTCTATACTTACATAAGAATTTTATAGTATATTACATTACTAGGATGGTAAAATATTTTCCACAAGTGTGAAGGTTGTAGTCCAAGGCGAAGCCAAGGACTACAATCACGCGAGTAGGAAAATGATTTTTCGTCCGAGTAATGTACAATACTTTACATTACGAGTACGGTAGAAACGTTTTCGTACCGTAAAAGGGCACGGTAAATTAGTCGTTACCGTACTAGTAATGTAAAATAGATCGACACCTAAGGGTTGGAACAAAATTTTGAAGACATTAAAGACATTTTTTAGAACCCCCCTCCCCACCCACCTAAACATTTTTGAGTAACAAAATAGATTCGAAGATGAAAAATGCGCAACTTTGAAATTTTAGGATCACAAAAATTGCAAATTGTTTTTAAAAACCCCCACCCCCCCCCCCCCCCACCCACCACGCAACCCCTGAAAAATTTTCCTTTGTACACCCCTGCACTGAAAATTCACAAAAATTGGGTTAAAAACCCTCAAAATCACTCGCTACATTCTCAAAGCCATTCTGTCAGTTAATTAAAACTTCATGGACCCCTAGCTGTCATTAAATATCATCAGATCTGACTAATAACCAATTTCCCTTCCAATTCGCGCAACCTTGATACAAAAAAACGCACGATCAATCTGAAAGACAAGTTAAAAAAACTGTCCTTGGATTCCCTCGAGTTCTGATCATATCTATCAATTTTTCCAACATTAGGCGTTCCCCAAGCAATCACAAAATCGACTATCGAGCCAGAAAAGATAAGGGCGTAACAACAACCCCGGCCACCCCGGCGCACCCAAATATTAACGTCAGCGATCACTCGATAAAAATGTGAAAAAAAAACACGCAACAAAAATTCGAAAAATATCGACTTACCGAATATGCGTAAGGCGTGCGAGGAACAAAAAATTCACTGCTCATAGTAAACGAGGGATTTTCCCGTGAAAATCCAGCTGACGGGGTTGTGTGCGTGCGATAATGTCAAAAACTCGGTGGCGCCATCTTCGATCTCCATTCTATTCGATCATGTCAAACTGCAGCTGTCACGAGGAGGCGAATTTCGCGAATCTCGGGCGAGGACATGCTCTTTTTTCCTTTTATATTTTATCCTCAGGCAGCAGCGGATCGAGGAACTTTCGTTGATTTCAGAGCCTCGGTTCGGTTTTTTTCGTAGGGACACTTCACTCGATTCGCGACATCGTCACAACAACGCGAATTTCCGATTTTTCACTTTTCTTACAGTTCGAGCGTTCGCGAAAATGCACGCGGCAATGACAAAGGGTCGACACTGGCGATATTAATGGAGCGTTATTTCTCGCGTATTACTGAGAATCGCCATTCGCAGTAGTGAGTAGACTGCTCGTTAACGAGCTTGCGCGTACCGAGACACCGAGTTCGACTGAGTTCGACTGAGTCACCATCACTGACCACTACTGACAGTACTGACTGACAGATCACAGTAAACGCATATACATACATACGCTGACGCTATTGGCTCTGCTGGCGTAACAAGTTATTGTGACGTTACGGTTTGCAGGGATTCGTAGTAGAGTGAGCTGAAACGCGAATCGCGGCGTCGGTATAGTGGTACCTATATATACAACGGTTGTGTTACACCATGTTACACTGTCTTACACTTCGAAGCGCAACTTGGAAACTTTTTTGGATGGTATAAATTCGTTTCCTATGAATAATTCCTTCCTTTATTAATCATTTTTACAGCATGTTCTCAAACACTGAACATTTTCGAATTTTACAAAAGTTTTATAAAAACTATACTCACCACCAGGGATTTTTGGAAAAATTCTACATAATGTGCGATTTATTCAAAATTTCTGTTATTCTCGAATTTGGAACCAAGTATTGCAAAATATATTCTAGCTTCTTTGAAAATTTCCAAATTTTTGCTTGAATTAAAAAATTTCCGATTTGTATAATCTATTTTTCGCCATTTTAAAATAAATGTTGAATTATCCCAAAAAACGTGTTCAATACTTATGAAATTCATGAAAACTGAATAAAAATGTACCTTAGTGACTTCATTTTTCAATTTCCTAGCTATTATACCATGAAACGCAAACGAAAATATTTTTCGAAAAACAATGAGAATAGCTTATATTGATTTGTTTCGCAAAAGGCCAAGGTTAAGAAATAAAATGGTAAATATGGAAGGATCAATACGTAAACAGATAATTTCAGTGTTTCTAGCGTTCAAGTTAGACATTTGTAGCAGAGTTGGAAAATATAAAAGGCTTCAACAAATTAACGTCACAGTATTCTGGCTTCAGATTAAAAAATATTGATTCAGTGTGACAACTAGTTCGTGTACAAGTTAAGTAGATAATAAGAATGTTATTGATTACTTTTCATTTTTTAAAAATGATTATAACACTCGTTGGAAAATTTACTATTCCCATCCCGTAAATTTCTGCCATTTTTTTGGATCAGGAAAAATTAATTACAGTACAATCAACATTAATGGCAACCAAAAACCTTTATTAGGTTACTTAAATCATGATATAATATTGATGTAAATAATATGTATGTACAGTGGTGAGCTATAATAATTTTTCTAAGATTTTTATAAGCGAAAGTATGATGAATTAGTTATGTTTGTCGACGCTAATCCCGAAGTTTACTTTTGTGAAAAATCCAAACGAGAGTAAGGATTGTACTTCCGTATTTTCCTGATTCTTGGATCATCAGGGCGAAGAACTGAAAAAACCATTTCACATTAGTTTCGTGAATTTCTTCAAGTGAATGCCTCATAAATTGTATACATATTTTCAATAGTCAATTTTCTATAAATGTTATAGATGAAATGATAAATTCATTATAAATTTGCAAAAACCAATTTTTTATTGATACTAAATGCTCAGTTTTCCATGAATTTTCGATACATATTCTCTTGATACAATTCGGAAGAATTAATTTGAAATGAGATTTTCATGTTTACTTCATCGTTATAGACCTTCATATTCAACCGTAATGATTTTAACAGGAAGTTAACAAATCTTCGTTTGACGCTTATGTGATTTTTAAATTCAAATTCATGTCGATTCGAGAAAAAATTCAATACTGATTCTCAGTGACCTGAGTATTAATATTGTTGACACGAAGCAAAAAAAAAAAAAAAAAATATAAGACAACCAAAAAAAAAAAAAAAAAAAAATTTAATTAAAAAAAAATTTAAAAAAAAAAGAAAAAAAAAAAAAAAAAAAAAAAAAAAAAAAAAAAAAAAAAAAAAAAAAAAAAAAAACGAAATAAATTCTTAATTTCGACTGAAAAGCTAAGGAAGAAGGGCATCTGAGTAGACTAGAAGAATGTGACTGAAAACAAAAATGAATCCTTCTATGAGATATATGAAGGGTCCGGGAACTAAAGGGGCTAACCCAAAAAATTTTCGAAATACGTTTTTTTACATTTTCGTATTCGTCTAGTTATCCTACACATCAGGGTGTATCTTAAATAGATGGTATCTAATTTTTTCTACACTTTATTTGATAACAAACTTCACGAAGGGGCTATCTGAGAGGGTACTCCGCGAACTAAAGGGGCTAACTGTATACAGAGCCTGATGGGAAGTATCATTTTCTTAACCTAATTGCGAGGTTCTAAGTAATATTTACAGTCCGGACTCGTTTATCGGAACGACCCTCGATTGAATGGTCTCGTTTATCGAAAATCGGTAGGGGCTCCCACCGCTAGTCTCAGAGATAGCGTTTGATTGGTCAGAAAGATGTAAGAGGGGATTAAATGTAGAGAAATCGTTTGATTGGTCCTTCGAACCAACAGCGATCGAGACCGCAATTGTAATTGGTTGACGCTTCCTGTGGCTGTCAATGATAGGGGTAAGGAGAAAGATCGCGCGTTCTGATAAACGAGGTTCCCGATGAACGAGTCCGGACTGTACTACATATCGTCGCTATCCAGTGTACAGTGAGTTAGCTAAAGATACTCAGAAAATAATTTTGGATCCATTTTATATATACACTTTCATTCTTTGTCAATCTCCAGCAACGAAGTCACGTCCGTTGGAATCGCGAATCGGTTCAAAGCGTGTATATTATTTTTTTTTTGAATATTCAAAAAACTGCTTAGTGCCGATTCATTATCAGAGTATTGCAAGTGATTTTGAAAAAGAATTGTGTTAGAAAACCTCGTATGAGCAAAGAAAAATGCAGAAAAGTGTCAAGCTGCGTTAATGCCATATAGGTAAACAGACAGTTAGCCCCTTTAGTTCTCGGACTACCCTCTCAGATAGCCCCCTGAAAACTTGAAGTGCTTGTAGTTTACGATAAATCGCGAATATTGCTCTGAAAACAAGGTAGCATTTGTATATCATCACCTTTTACAAGATTTCCTCACAAAAACCAAAAATTTCATTTTAAATACAAACTTTCCTCTTCTGAAAAATTTCCAAAATGTCAATTAGCCCCTTTAGTTCCCGGACCCTTCATATGGTTGCCCTACTTACGCTTTTGTATAGCAAAGACATAAAATTGCACCATTTTTTCAGAATCTCCTTCACTCATTTAAAATAAACAAAAATGTCACATATATGATTGCATAACAAAAAAAACCTAACCTCCAAACGAAAAACATTAATGGGTTGCATTGCATTCAAACTATTCTGGCTTCAGCAAAAAATCTTACCAGTGTACGTGTTCATGAATCTGTTGCACGGGCCTCCGTGGACGTTTTGTCGGTAGAAATAAGCTCCAATGCCAAGGAAAATCATAACAACAGCCCCCATTGTGGAAAGGATCACTCCAGGATGCTTGTCGAAAGCATCTTTTATGAGCGGCTTCCAAGTCGCCACTACACAACAAACCGATTCATTACTAACTCAAATAAAAAGCATCCTTTTTATCATTTACCTCGACTACTCATCGCCATTTTTCAAGAATTCCTGCAAATTCCTGTAATCGCACGACAATATTGACAAGTGACAAGTGGTGACAAGTGAGGTGAAGTGAGGAACAACAGTATCCATAGACTTTCCAGTTCATGGACGGCTAATTGGCCGAATTTCGTGGTTAAAGATCTGGAGCGAGAATAAGACTCTCGTCGTAAAACGACGGTACCCGAGCGCGCACGATCGGGCACGAGTTTTGACGTTTCGTGTGTAGATAATGTACTTTGTATATAGCTGTGTAGCTGTACATACTACATAGCAAGTGTTTTTTGACAGTTCGTCGTTTACTATTTCTATATAATATAAGAAATTATGATATCATGAAAATTTTTGTTAATTGGTGTGGAACTCCTGATGTGATGCTGAAAAAAAATACTAAATACTATAACCATCGATGGTTTACGATCGTAAACTGTCAAAACACTTGCTATGTACAAAGTACATAATATACAAACGAAACGTCTAAACTCGTGCTCAGTCGTGCGCTCTCGGTTATCGTCGTTTTACGTCGAGAGTCTTATTTTCGCCCCAGATGTTTAACCACGAGCGCTTGCTGGGGCTCATGGAGAAGTAGCCGTCCATGAGCTGGAAAGTCTATGACAGGATCACGTCAGCTGGGATGCATTGCCAGCAATCACTGGCAATCACCAGCAATTGTCAGTTGTCTCAGTGTTTATTATTTATGAGATCCCGCAATGTGTTAGTGTGTACCTGTCGATCAGTGTCGATCGCTTATTAATTAATTAAGCTCAATACGGTAAGAATCAGCTTGAATCAGCTGGTGGCGAGATTCTACTACTTATATATATATATATATATATATATATATACTACATGAATTCCTATGTAAATAATATCAAATAATATGACAAGAATGTTGGGATGGTCAGGATGAGAAGCAGTGAGGAGTGAAAAGTATTTAGTGGGATTAAACAGGATTAAATGAATTAAAGCGAAACGTCTCGTGATCAAAAGCTATTGTTAGATTTTGAGATATAGAAGATAATGTTATCATTCATTCGAAAATTGTCACTTGGGGGCAGTGTAAAAGATGGTATCGCTGAAGAAAAAGCTAGCAAGGCCCAAGACATCCTAACAATGAAGGACGAACACTCTCTTCTGTCTGCCAAGGAGACTGAGCTCAAGGAAACTGTTTATGGTAAATATACTTGAATTTTTCAAAAACTGAACCACGTAATTCAGAACAGTAATCGATACAAAATGACAATCATTTTTGCGAGAAAAAGTATGATTTTATGCATAACGCATATAAGCAGAGTTGGCACCTGTCAGTTGCAGACATTTCTTTTTAAAGTTTGCCTTGATTTTGTCTACAAATTTGACAATTCTTCGAATGCTGAAAAATTTTTGTAAACTATAATAAACTTTCGTAACCTTTGTGAATTTCTACAAATTTATGCAACCTCTCAATAACTCATTCCAATTTTACAGTATTTTTGAAATTTTCAGGAATTCTCCTAAATTTCAAAACAGTACAAATTACTTTTGATTTTCTTTTGAAGATAATTTCCTAAAAAAATCGGTTTTTATATGTATTCATGCACAAGTGCTGTAAAAATTAGGAAATGTTTTTCATTTAAAAACTTATTTAAGTAATCATATTATGTATATTTGTTTTAATAGATTTGCTGCGGACGATCAAAGACCCTGAGAAACCTCAGACTCTAGAGCAGCTCGACGTCGTGTATGAAGAATGTGTGCAGATTTGCAAGTCGACACCAAAAGGAGTTTCTGTAATTCGAGTAGAATTTAATCCTACAGTACCTCATTGCTCTTTAGCGACCCTCATAGGACTGTGCATCCGAGTTAAACTGGAGCAGAATTTAGTATCATTGTTCAAGTTGGATATTTATATCAAGGAAGGGACTCATGCTACAGAGCAAGAAAGTATGTTTTCGCGTGCGTGCATTATTGGGATGTAAACTTAAAATTTCGAATTCTTCTCAAGAAATATTCGTAACACTTGGATCACTAATAGTCTGAATAAAGAAAAATGTGGATTCTTCATACTTGATGTATTGCTTTCAGTAAACAAGCAGATTAATGACAAGGAAAGAATAGCTGCCGCAATGGAAAACCCAAATCTAAGAGAACTGGTAGAAAAATGCATAACAGAAGACGACTGAAGAATTCAAACTTCGTTTGGTAATTGTGATTCCTTTATTGTTAAAATCTTGTAAATATTTATATTTTTAGAAAACAGTTATTTACCAAAATAACTATGTGAGAAAATTTTATAGATTGGGAATAAAATTTTAAATAATCCATGACGTGCTTTGGATCAATTTTTGGTCATGAGAGTACTCAAAGGTTCTTCAGGTATTTCATTTTTGAGTGAGTGTGATGATTGATCGAATTGTACCTGAATTTTTTAAAACATATAATATTTCTTATGCAAAATTGTAGCACAGCAAATTGACACTTTACTTACTAAAAATTCAGGGGGATAGTTGTACTTCATCAGCTTTTTGGTTTTGATTTTTTCGAGCTTCTCTAATTTTTTTTCTTCTTTTGGTTCACATGGAATCGCCGAATTAGGAACACAAATTTGCCGAGGTCCTAAAAAAATATTTTTTAACTATTTACAAAAAACGTCAGTCAGTTCAGTAAATTTACTTGATTTTGTGGGAATCGATGAATCTATATCTTCATTTTTACTATTTCGACCCATTAAATCATCGATGTATTTCATCCACTGATTTTGAGTCATCAGAGCTTTATTCGCCACTAATTTTCGAGCCGTCAATTTTCCGTTTTTGATCTTGTTTATTTCTGTAAATTATTATTTAAATAATTTGTTAATTGAACACACACAAAAGTTTCCTTGCCTTCGTCCCTTTCTTCTAATCGCGCAGACATTTGCTCTTTTATCAAAGTATCAAGTAACGGTTTAGCTGAAATATTCGCGTTAATTCCCAAAAATGGAACACTGTTCACTGGGCGTAATTTTTCATTTTTATCTCCACTATTCGTAGAAACAGAACTTTCGTCTTCAGAGTCTACTATTTTTTCTAATATTATTTGGGCTCTGTACTTGGGCGACAGATCTAAAAAAAATTTGGATGTATTCCTAATTTGTTCTTGCAAAAAAGCACACTATTTGAACTTACAATTTTGATAGGGAATTTTGTATAAGTGCTTGCCAGCACCAAAAACTAGGTCTCCGCAAAAAGATGCAAAAGTTAAATGACTGGCCAAAGTGTTGACATTGAGCACCTGAAAAAAAATTGTTCATCAAAATATCCATTCACTGCCAAATTTGTAAATTTACTTTCAGCAAGTTGTTCTCATTGTCCCAAATTTTTATGGTGTTATCTTTGGATGAAGTTGCGCAAATGAGGAGAGATTCAGAAGCCGCGATGTCCATGATCGAATCTGAATGGTCCGCAGAAGCTCGATGCTTCAGTTGAACTTTTTGAGAAATAAAACTTTGAAACATTTTTTCTATTGAGCTTCAAGATTTTCCGATTTTACCTCGGTTTATGGTGTCAAACATAGATAATTTGTGCCATTTGGGTTTTGAAGAATTTTCAGCCATGCAGAGGATCGATCTAGGGAATTTATATATTACATTTATGGTGTTTAGTGCAGCTTTGAATAATACAGTCCGGACTCGTTTATCGGAACGACCCTCGATTGAATGGTCTCGTTTATCGAAACTCGTTAGGGGCTCCCGTCGCTAGTCTCAGAGATAGCGTTTGATTGGTCGGAAACATGTAAGAGGGGATTAAATGTAGAGAAATCGTTTGATTGGTCCTTCGACCCAACAGCGATCGAGACCGCAATTGTAATTGGTTGACGCTTCGTGTGGCTGTCAATGATGGGGGTAAGGAAAAAGATCGTGCGTTCTGATTAACGAGTTTCCCGATAAAGAGTCCGGACTGTATATGAAAGTATATGGAAATAACATTTTAAGATAATAATTGTTTACAACTTACCCCATTGTTGAAAAGCATGTGATCAATGCTTTTCCGTCACTACTATAAGTCGTGTGGATTGGCATAAGTGGGGGTGACGTGTTCAACAACATTTTCCAAATTTTAACAAAATTTTCCGTCTTTGAAGATGAAATGACTAAATTCGAGACTGGGGAGCAGTTTAATTTTGTGACTGGGCCATCGTGTGCCTAAAAATTAGTGTATTAGTTTTTTCGTACTTGTAAAAGTACACTAATTGGCATAATTTGAGTATGAAAATATTTGTGTTATTTCAATTTTTACAAACTCGAAAACTTGATACGTATTATTATACTTCATTTAGTAATATTGTACGATTTAATCGTCGTCTCGTAGACACACACAAAACTTTTTTGAATCTCTATTCATCTTTATTATTTTCTATACCGTTGAAATAACACTTTCGCGGGCTCCTATCTCATTGTCCATGATTATCAAATCTCCGCTTTCAGTGCCAGCGATTATTTTCGTATACGGCGAATTGACGAGTGTTTCTGAAATAATATTAGCCATTAACTTTTTTAATTTTACAACAATTTGGCAAAGATTTACTCCACTTTTTACACTGCGTATTTTTTCGTGAACTTCGTATGCAGTTATGCAAGTTATTGGAGAACCTTTCGAAATCCAGACACATCTGTAATATTCATAAAATATTTTGATTGTCATCCTAAAATGACCGACTCAATAATTTTCGATGAGACGTTTGCTCGAATTATGAAGGCTTGATTGAAATCGAATAAATAGTTGAAATAGAATCAAAACTCTTGAACGACTTGAAAAATGATCACAACAACAGGGTTACTTAGGTTTCGATGGGTTTGTTTTTGAATCGCCGACCAAAATCTCCCCTGACTTGAGCATGATCGAGTATAAGAGATCTGCGATAAAAACAAACAAATATCAATAAAACAAAATTTTAAAAACTTTATTTCCATACCTGCACTGCCACTGTATGCAATAGAATTCGCGAGAAAATTCGATGGTAAAATCTGAACAGAGATTTGATTCCCCGAAGATGAAAAAATTCTGGTAGTTTTGTCGCTGCAATTGGTCACGATTCTCATTGGGTACGCAGGATTTAATGTTGATAATATATTTGTTGTGGCGGCTCTGTTTTAAAAATGATATTTCGTTATTCTTGCTTATTTGATGAATTTTTTCGGAAAAAGTATTTAAAAACTAGAAATTATATTTCTCAACAACGCGTATTTTCGTTCGAAAAATTCATAAAGGCGCGATCATGTTATTTTATTGTTCAAATGTTCAAAAATTCACTCACGAAAGACTCGCATAAAAAGTATACAAATAATTCATGTCGAAAAACTGCAATTCTGATCCAAGGGTCACTATTGTTCCAGTGAATTCGTTTACCGAATAAGATCGGATTTCGCCAACATTTGCAAACGTCTCCGCCTAATCACATTCAATTTCACACTTTTCTGAGTTAAACGTCATGAAATGATGATTTTATGTCAATGATTTTGTATTTTTACTTGATGACGAAAATGGCAATTCCAGACTTGCAGAACACCGTCTGCAGAATATGTGACAAAAGCAGCAATTGTGGGATGGGGAATTATGAGAATAATTTTTCTTTTTCCACTTTCAGAACACAACATTTTTATATCCAAATTCAAATCAAAAGCCGTTACTAAAAAATGTTGATTGTAAAATTTTCTATTCAATATTTTTGAAATCTCGTCATTATACTTGATCCGCTTTGATCTCCAGTTATAATCCAACCACTGGGGACGTGAAAATGCAAAGCCGTAATTGGAAATTTCGTGACGCCATGTTTTTCGGAAATGAAATAGTTTTCGACGTTGTTATCCTCCAAAGACACCACGTAAATTGATGATAAAAATGATACGACCATCCCCAATGACGCTTAAAACCAATAAAAAATCGTCAAATCCGAAAACAAAATCAATAACAAACTTTGTGTTGCATACAAGTTAGAAAATTGGATCCTTGAGGTATCGTGGAAGAGTATTCGATTTCCCAAGAAGTACCATAATTTTTGTCTTCCAAATTCAACGTTTTCCAGGGGAAATGGATATTTCTTGAAAAAGCATACCTCTGCAAAACATGAAAATTACGTAAAAAATTCAAAGGACTGTAAAATTTGTGCATATTGATTTCATGAACAGTTACAGCAATTTTATTGGAGCCAACAGCAATCATTTCGTTCAAGTCTTTTTCGTAGAACAACTTTTTTATCGAAAATTCGTTTTGGATAACATCTGTAGTTATGAAAGCAACAGATGTTATCATAATCGTAAAACTGTCGAGAGAATAACAAGCCATTTTCTCAGCTTTGGTGCAACAGATCATCTTTGAGAAAGTCAGTTCCGAGTGAAGAGAAAAAGGCGGTTGAATTGGTTTTCCTTTAACGGAAAATCTTCGTATGGTTTCGCCAGGATTCAAAATCAAGTACTCCTATATGCAAATCAAAGAACGGAACTCTGTTGCTATAGGATAATCGCTTTCAAAAGTAATGAATCAAAATATGATTTTTTAAGTACTTTTGTACTATAACAATAACAAATGTCGGAGTACTGCAGTAGTAACGCAAGAGACGAAGTTAGCCGGAGGCCATGGTACAATTTGGAATCTCGGATTCCTTCGACGGTTTTTTCATTCACACGATTTTTCAAGCGCTCTTCTATCTGATTCAAGACTCCATTCAATTTTTCATCGAGCGTCCAAGTGGTCGCTTTATTTTCCATTGTGGTTTCTGAAGCTTCCCTTGGATCAGGAATCATTCTAATACTAATATGCAGAGAGGTCTAATGTTTATAAAATGATATAACATCTATTTTCCAGCATCCTCTTATTCAGGTACGATCAACTGGATGATGAACTATTTTTTATATTTAAAATTTAACGATTGTTAAACGATTATAGATTGAGTCAGATTGAGTTATTCAGTTATAATGTTCTGGCGTGAATAAGAAAAATGACAGACTCATATAGGGTGCGTTTCGAAAGTCGAGTGAGTTCTATCTCGCGCGTGATTTTTCATACCACTGAAATCATGCGCGAGTACAATTCAATCGACTTTTGAAAGCAAACATAGGGCGGTATTCATAGTCGGAACTTAAGGTGTAAGCAATTGCTTAGGAGACCTAAATACATGTCTTAAGCAATTGCTTAAGTTTAAGTTCCGACTATAAATACCGCCCATAGACTTTATAATGTCAGTTCTTTTTGGTTCTTTTCCATTTAAAAATTTGTCCGCCATCTTTTTTTTAATTGCACGCAATTGCACGTCGTGCGCAATTGATATTGTGATTATGTTGTGAATTGTGACAGAATTCTCATGAAAACCGCTAAAGCACATAACACACACTGATCTGTAATATACACTGGATAGCTGATGGGATAGGTGGGGATGACCCCAATTGAACGTCGCCATTAAATATATATATAGATATATGATACAA
>JAPYZK010000941.1:0-20990 GCA_030522785.1 Platygaster equestris | reverse complement strand
TTGTCCATGATTTCCCTTTAATAATGGTCAATGAAAGTTTCATAAAAACTATTATTAGAATAATAATCTAAAATACGACAAATTCCGAGCTTTGAAATTTCTGTACTTTCAATTTCGAAATTCAATTATAAGTCAGAATCTAAAAACATAATGCCTGGGAAATGATAGAGTTTTATGACTCAGTGATAAAAAACTGTAACACACGAATTATTGAGACTATATATATACAGATTGTACAAAAATTACGGAATAAAAAATCCGATATTTCGAAAAATAATGTCCTGAAATTTCATAATTTACACTCAAATATGAATATTAGAAGATTTTGAGCTTAGCGAAATAAAAAATTAGTGCTTAAGAACTTATTACAAGAAACTTGTTGATTTCAGATATTTAATGATATATAAGTCAATGCGATTAAAAAATGAAAAATTTCATCAGTGAAATTGTGAGCTATTAAAAATTAGATAAGGAAAAGTAAAATTTTGAATAGAATAAAAATTTGATATTCCATTTCTAAACTAATTAGAAATATAAATAATCTTGACTTCAAAATTTACGCTATTTAACATAAACTTCCAAACGAACACAAAATCCAGAATTTTTCTATTTCAGAGATTTGAACGTAATGAAATTCAAAGATATTGGTTTTGAAAAATTAAAGACGAAATTTTAGAAATTAATATATTGACATAACTTATGCAAAAAAATGTATTTGTCTAAAGTTTTTGGATTGCAAGACTTTGAAATTCAAAAATTGAAAAATCGATAGTTTCGAAAATTGGAAAATTCTAACTTTTAAATTTAGCATAAGTGACTATTGAGAACTTCGAAATTTTGAAGGTTTCAATAAAAAACATGATAATCACAACTTTCAGCCGACAAAAATCAAAATTGAAAGAAAAATCATGAAAGTATAATTAATTGTAATAGTTTTAAAATAATGACTTCAAATATGATGAAAATTCACGATTTCTACATAGAAGTTAAAAAAATCGAACTCTTAATTTTAATATTAAAATGAATTCGAAAAATGAAATTATTGAACATAAAATTGGGAAAATATATTCGAATATTATGAAAATGAATAATTCGTTCATCAAAATAAAACAAATGTTTTTTTTTTTCAATTCAAGTTACTTATTTAATACAAATTACAAAATTCAAATTTAAAAAAAAATTTAAAAAACTGATTTTCCATCTAATTTATAATAACATTTTTTACGGTCACAACAATACGGAATATTTGACCTAAAAAGTATAAAATTCGGTTAATCTTATAAACTCTCGAAAGAATCTCGAGAAATCCGACATATTCATTAAAAAAGCAGTTAATTCTCAGACAAAGAATTGTCAAATTGTCAACAAAATATCGATGAAATTATATTATTCCCTTTATAACTTTTATAAATCGACTATTGTGGCGATCATTTTTTCCCGACATTTCTAAAAAAAATCTAAAACCTATAAAACGTTCAATGCCTCTGATTTTGCACGCGATGATCATTTCTCCTGTAATGATTTTCTGTAATTCTTGACTTATTAATGATCCAATGAAAAATAATAACCACGAAAATACTGCTCTGTAATGATTTTGAACTCTCTGAACGTTCAAATAAAATCTTTCTGTTCCTATTCATCATCGAAACTAAATGACAAATAAATTATCCGTCATTTTTTACACCTTCATAATTGCATAAGTGAAATATCCTTATTATTATTTAATACGTGATTCTCGTACCTTCTCACATTTTCGTTCAAAATAAAAATTATGAAACTCGTGAAACAATCAATTATTTCCACTTACCGTCAAAAACTATTTTCCAAATGGTATGATTCACTTCTGATAACTCATAGGTCACAGGTAAGAAATTGAAATCCAAATGTACAAATCAAATTTACAAATAGTAACGGCATTTTTATTTTATAGTAATGACAATAATATTGGTAGTCATGACTACTTACAATAATTACAGAGTAATGCATATTATAACAATAAACATCTTCAGTAGCGAGAAAAATGTAGACAAAGGGGTGGAGCCTTCCGAACACCGCGATATTTTTTTGTGAGTTGCAATTTGGAGTGTCCAAAGCGATTTGTATAATGTATATTTTATCGATTTACATTTCGTTGATCCAGTAAATGCTAAAAATATATGGTACATTTTATTTACAATATTGGTCACAGTTAGATCTGGGATTTGCTCTCGTGATATGCAAAACACTGCCCTCATCGAAATTTACATCAACAATGGATAAATTCACGATCTACTTCGATAAAAAAAAGTGAAAATGTAAAAAATTTCGGACATACGCATTTATCAAAATCCCAAGAACAGTATATTCTTCCTAAAAATCTGGACCGAAAGTTCCTGAGTCATTTTTCCCTGAATCCAAAAATAACGAAGTTAAAGACGCTTGAAGTTGACCAATCAAGGAAAAGGGGTGTGGCCGGATTAGTGCCATGACGCTACCGCACCGCGCGCTGGTAGTCAAAATTCGAATGTCCATAGCTCCGCTGTTTTTGAGTTTTTTCGGAAACGACGGAGGAACTTTCGTCTCAGATTTGCACGAAGAATCGACTTTTTTCAGAATTTGCACCAATTTTCTAAAACCATATCAAAATATGGACGCGGAGTAAGAAAATGCGACGTTTTTCCGATGAAAAATTTGTAGGTCACAGTGAAGATACATGCCAAGGAAAAACACTGAATCAAGTTCAAGAACCCGATCAAGATTTTGATAGACGATAAAAGAACGGACGTTAAACAAATGTATGTTTTTTGCTTACGTAGATTCAGATCCCGCGGAATGTTTGAACTTGAAGATGAATTTTCATTGATGAGTTTACAAGATCGTGTTGAAATCACTTTGGACGATTGTGTAGATAAGAAATGAATGAGCACACGTGTTATCAAAGCTTCGTACGTTTATGTTTACGAAAGGAATTTCAAGTTCAGCAGACGGTAAATATCCTGATAATTTAATTATGTCAATATGTAGTAAAAAAAATTGAAGAGCTCTCAATTTTTGCTCGAATTTCATTGTTTTATATGAATGAACTTGATTCAGTATGTTTTTCGAATGTAAAAGCGAAAGTCAAGTGTGAAAATGTCAGAATTTACGTAGTTATTGTTTGGAAAAGTGTTTTGGAGCTACTGTAAAATCTTCGAATCATTTCCTGGCAGATTCAGCCTCCGTCTAGACTTTCGCAACAATAACTTATCGAAACTATAAAACTGGAATAAGTTACGATAACATAAGTAACAGGAATAATATCTTCAATAATTATCATTATTTGTTCGATTCGAAATGAAAATCACATTCGCAAACCCGTCGTGTTCTGACGATTCAAAACAAAACATTCGAACAACCAAGTACGCGTGTGGAAAAAATAAATCATTCAACTTAAGAACTAATCAATACTCGACTTTTTCCGATTATGGTACAATTTCTTTGGATCGTAGCACCTTAAGCGACGTAATGGCTCGAAATCGATCGACCAGAATTCATAAAATGACCATCTTTTGCGAGCCTTTCAATTGACAACAAGTCTCGCGTCGTAAAAATCCCACTTCATCAAAAAAAAAAAAAAATCCTCTTATTGTAGAAGTTTCAAACAAAAAAGAAAAAAAATGATTCCGCAATCATCAAAATGCATTGAATCAGAATTTACAGAACTGATTACAATTTGCGTAACAAAACAATGCACGTACAAACAAGTACGAAAGTACGCGAAAAAACAAATTTCCGCGATTTTTGACCGACAAATTTCACAATCGGCGTGGAAACAAAGCTCCGTTCAAAAAAATGCAAGATCGATTCCTCCCATTACGGGTAAAACAACGTTTCTCGGGGCCCGCATTATTAATGTATAATGTGGGGGTTCGGGTTTGGCAGGTTGTTTTGGGGTATCGAACCCACGGGTCGTTGCGTCACCCCCAAATCGGCGTGTTGGGTTTCCCGGTGCCTCCTGAGGTCGACCTTGCGTTGAAAAGCTCGCCCGCAAAGTTCGCAGGCAAAAGGTTTGAAACCGGTGTGCTTGCGGGAATGCGTTATTAAGTTGCTGCTTTGCGAAAAAGCCTTTCCGCACACTTGACATTTATGCGGCTTCTCCCCTGAAACAGAAAATTGAACATTGCTTGACATAACTTTCGACGCGCGGATTAGTCTCGTATTTTGGGGAGCAGTGAAAATACATACTATAGGACCACTATAGGGCTCCCATATACCTATGGGATGCATATAGGGACATGCAGGTCCTATAGGATCCCTATGGGGATCTTACGGAGTTCTTAAAGGGTTCCTATAGTGCTACTGTGTGTGGCCTATAGAGATCCCATAGAATCCCCATGGGATTTCCACTGAAAATCCATGTCCAATTTACGATTATCTCATAGTTATGACAATACTGAATGGGATCAGCAAAGTAAGATCCTTTTGGCCAAGCACGTAGCCAGGGAGAGGACTGAAGCCCCCTTCGAAATTCTGGGAAATTCGAAAAATTTAGCACTTTGCAAAAAAGTACATTTCAAAAAAAATGGTGAAACGATACTGATTTTCACGAAGGTCAGTTTTCGAGGAAATTGATAGTTTTTAACATTTTAAACATTTTAAGATTTTTGATAATTTTGGGAATTTCCAGAGTTTGGGGGATTTCGAAGATTTTACAAGTTTTTAGAAGTTTGAAAATATTCAAAATTTCGACAATTTTGAAAATTTCGAAGTTCTGAAAAAGTTTTCAAAATTCTGGAAACTCGTAATGTTTTCATAATTTTTGAAATTATGAGAATTTCACGAATTTCTGACATTTCGAGAAACTTACTAGTTTGGAATATTTTCTACATTTTGAGATTTTTAACAATTTCGAGAATTTTTGAAATTAGAAGTATTTTAAGGATTTTGGAAGTTATTGGAATTTCGAAAAGTTCGAGAATTTCTAAATTTTCGTAAATTTCAGAGATTTGTAAAAGTTTTGAAAATTCTGAAAATTTAAAACATTTTCACAATCCTTGATGTTACAAAAATTTTACGAATTCTTCACATTTCGAGAAACTTGATAATTTGGAACATTTCGAGATTTTGAATCATTGAGAGAATTCCGAAAGTTTTGAGTATTTTGATAATTTTCAGAATTCCAAAAATTTTCAGAAATTTCAGAGATTGAAAAAAGTTTCGAAAATCTGGAGGATGGAAGCAGTTTTTATAATTTCCGAAATTTTTTAAATTTTACAAGTTTCTCAAATTTCGAGAAACTTTTGTTTACTTGGAACATTTTTAACATACTTAAAGATTTTCGATTATTTCGATAAATTTCAAAGTTCAGTGGAATTAAAAAATTTTTCAACTTTTAGGAATTCTCAAACTTTTCAGAATTTGAAAATTCCAGAAATTCCAGAGTTTTTAAAAAGTTCCAAAAATTCTGAAAATTTCAAATATATTCACAATTCTTGATGTTACGAAAAATTTACGAATTCTTAAGATTTCGAGAAACTTAATAATTCGGAACATTTCGAGATTTTGATTCATTCAGAGAATTCCGAAAGTTTTTAGTATTTTGAAAATTTTCAGAATTCCAAAATTTTTCAGAAATTTCAGAGATCAAAGAAAGTTTCGAAAATCTTGAGAATTACAGCAGTTTTCATAATTTTTAGAATTCTAAAAATTTTACAAGCTTCTAAAACTTCGAGTAACTTTTTTTTAGTTGGAACATTTTTAACATACTCCAAGATTTCCGATTATTTTGCTAAATTTCAAAGTTCAGGGGTTTTTCAAAATTTTTCAACTTTTAGGAATTTTCGAACTTTTCAGAATTTGAAAATTCCAGAAATTCCAGAGACTTTAAAAAGTTTTGAAAATTCTTAAAAGTTACAATACTCCCGTAATTACAGAAATTCCGAAAGCTCGACGAATATCTGAAATTGTGAGAAACTCAATAATTTCAAACATTTCGAATATTTCAAGATTTTCAACAATTTCGCGAATCTTCAAAGTTTGGAGTATTCCGAGAGTTCCAAAACTCCAGAGAATTGTGACAATTTTAATCATTCCAAACGTTTCAGAAATTTCAGAGACATACGAAAGTTATATCGAAAACTGAGAATTTAGAAAACTTCCATAATTTTCTCATAACATTTCACATTTTGAATTAGTTGAATCAATTTCATGTAAAAATCACCTCAGCTCCCTCCAAACGAAATTTATATTTTAGCTATGTCCTTGCTTTTGGCAATACAAAAGCTGACATACCCACTGCACGAGTACAACGCTCATCCCTTAACCTACATCCAAACCACTCCAAAATCAAGTGTCGATCCTCAACTGTCCATTTTCCCCCCTTAACAAGACCACCCTCACACATCCCCCCTCCCCCGTAAAAGAATCCTCAGCACCCTTGTCTTCCGCAAGGATTAACGACGACGTTCGAATCGCCAATGAAATCTCACGCGACGCGCTTTAAGTACCGGGTAGCGATTTAAGTTGCCGGGGTGGTTTTAGATCGCGAACACCACGGGGGTGAAAAGGGGTGAAGGCGGGGGTGGTTAGTAACTCGAAGGTGTTATAAGGGATGCAGGGCACGCCCGGTCAAGATTTTCTCCCAAGCTAGAATCTCAGCCACCCCCCAGGAAGAGTCGGGGGTGGGGGTGAAATCCGGGGGTGGAAGAGTGCCACGGTCGGGGAGGGTAGGACGATACGCGGAGTGTTCGTTTTCCTCATTTTGGCCATGAGTTCCGATTGGTGAACAGGGGCGGCCCCAGACCCCCGGTTGCCATGGAGACCTCGCGCGGTGGCAGATGACCCGGCTGCGAAAAGAGCGACTACTCATCGAGAAGGGGGATGAAATTCCGGGACGCGTTGCCTGCGAGCCCGTTAATGGACTCCCCGCGCTCGTTTTTTGTTGCTCAATACCGGGAGGGACGATCTATAAACAATTCATCAACCGGGTCTTCAATCACACCGGATCGTGGTACAACTGATCATCCCCGGAGGGGTGTCCGCGGCAGTACGGGGGTATCATTTCCGGGTTTTTCGGGCACTCAGATTTTGAGGGTTGTTCCTTCTCTCTCTGCTTCGCGATGATACGAATGTTGCATTTTTTCATGTTCGAAGAGAATTTAGTCGTGATAATCTGAACATCGGTCAACTTGGGGTCTAGGGATGAGTCTGAGTGTTTTTTATACTCTGCGTCCGAAAGGGATACCCTCTAAAATGTGCATGACTCCGAATCTCGCATTCTTCGTTTCCTGCTAAATTTACGGTCTCGTAAAAAACGAGGAAACCGAGGTTTCCCGCGATGTCCGAACTCGCGTGTGCGGAGGTATTCGAGGTTCTTGTATAATGGAGCGTTCGAAGCCGGCATCCATTTTACATGCCCCCACGTAGTCGCGTGTGTAAAACACGGGTTTGAAGGTTCACGCGGGATCGAGATTACGGCTCGGGGACGCTGAGAACCGCTGCGACTTAAGACGCCATTACAACCCGCCGACCGCCGCCCCTAAAACTATATTAAACTCCGGCAAATCTTGAGGGCTCTTCTTTCTCGCTTTCCACCCCTCGGCCATGGCGAGCTTTCTCGCCCTCTTTTTCCGTAATTCCCCGTCTTCTTTTTCCACTTCTGACGTCTGCAAATGGAAAACCAAGACGACACTTTGATCACTTTCCCGATGGCCCCCGAGAACGAGGAATCTCACCTTCGACCCTACGAGATTTTACTTTTTTTTCTTCCCTCTGAAAATGGTTGGGGGATGTCGGTTATTAAGGGCGTTTTTTCGGGGAGTTTCTTGGTGTCTGCGAGGTACTTTTTCGAGTTATCAGATTTATGTCACGTGGCAGCGGGAGTATGGAACTAATTATTGCAGCCGGAAACGTCGGTGGAAAACGCCCCAATTTGTTTTTCTCTTAGAGTGGCTGTGAGTGTCCATCGAACTCACTTTTCCTCGGACTGATCCCAGATTGTACCCTTTTTTCCATTATCTCCAGGGTCTCCCAGGATAAACACTTCTTCAATGGACTCGGGAGGAAAGTCGGGGAGAGAAACACTGGACCTGGGAAGAGGCATTGATTTCCTCTCGTTTCCATCCGCCGTGTTCCGAAAGCTCTGGGGGTTTCTCCGCCTCCCTCCAATCCGAATCCCTGCGAGAAGCGCGAGGAGAGGACGACGGGTAAGTAGACGAAAGGAAAGCTGAGCGCACTTCACGTATACCCCGATTGATATGGATTTTCCCGCGAAAACTCGGGCGAGAATATCGCTGGGGGATATCAATCAGACTTTATTTGCAAAATTCGGCCGAAATCCCGTGATATACGAGGCGACGGCGGGCGATTTGTAAAATCCGGATATTCGATTGCTCTCGCGAGGAGGATGTTGCGAGATCGCGAAAATTCGGGATTCGAAATTTCAGAGCGAGTCGATGGGGGAATTTCTTCTTTCGATCCTCGGAAAATATATATATTTGTTTATTGCTAGGGGCTTTGTTCATTGACGACGTAGGATTTGTTTGACATTTGGTTTCTTGGAAAATGGGTGCTACGTTTCGAAACGGTTTGAAATGGATGTAAAAATGGTAAGAAAGATCGACGGATATCTGTACACACGAGCGAGGAGTGAAAATGAAACTGAGTGAAGTCTTGCACAATCGTTTTCCACTGGTCATTAACAAACATCACCCTGACTTATCATCCGCTTTGAAATAATTGCAAAAAGAACAAGCAGATACAGAAATAACTATCGTGGAAGTAGGTCTTGGGAAAAAAGTTCGAGCAGCCCAAAAAAATGGATAGAATCCCAGCGAAGGATACGGTCGATTGCAGTAAATTATGGAGAGTACGAAGAACGCGGCGAAATCATCGAATTCTGAAGATTGATCGCAAACAATGTTGACATCCATTCTTTATACCCTTTCTTAGTCGGTACATCATTGCTGATGATCATGATCTCTTCCGTTCGTTTAAACTATTGATTCCCATGTTTCATGCTCTTGTGTTTTCTGTAGGGATTCTTGTAAAGTTCCATTGGTTATTTTTTTAGATAGTAGATAGATATCGACTATCTACTTTTGATTCCCATCTATAGAATCATGAACCCATAAATGGTATCTACTCAATCAGCTAAGATAGCAGGTCATAAGTCTTCTATCCAAATCTTTTTGAACTTGGAGGTTATTTCGAACATCATATAACGTCACTACAGGAAGCTTACACTGCAACATCACTCTAAAGTCCCTAATAACACTCAAATTGAGGGTTTTTTCGATGAGGGAAGAAGGGTAGGTTTCGACCCCTGACCAGTACATTTACCTCATTCCTCGCCCAGCGCATAAACATGGAAACGCTATGCGATTAATTACTCAGTGATCACCTAAGTGCATCCAGGCTTCATTAATTCCCTTCGCCTCCCAAGTTTCGACGCGAATTGATGCCCGCGTGCGTAAAAACAACGATTCCGCAAGTGCATTTATTAGATTCGCGTGTATTTTCGAGTCCCCGGGGATTATTTTCGCTACCGGAGACCAGTGTTGCCCGTTTTGACGAGTGGCCACCGTTGAAATACTGCCCAGGGAACGATGTAACGTGCTACACGATTTGCATTGTACGCAGAAATAACATGCATTATGTGCTTTACTCATTACCGTCGGAATTTTCGCGCCTGTTCTCTGCTGATACGTTTTTGGATGTTTTTCATGAAGGAAATTTAGTGTTTCGGACGAACGATTGAATTTTGGACAGAACAGTATTCTTCCGAATGTGCGAAATCTTCTTCTTCCGATATTTCCTTGATTCGTTTTTGCTCTCCAGATTTTGTCGCCAGACTTTCACGCTGGAAGAAATTGGAACTTTGCCCTTCATTCGGGAAGAAAGACAGAGTTTTTTCTGCCCCGAGTATCTCATTTGTCCTGATGTCACGACACTCCGTTATCATTCCTGCAACGAAAATGGCTTTCCGGGGGCACGTAACAAGGGGGAAATGCACGACGGTGTAATATTCTCGAGGAGAAAGCTGATTCTGGCATGGAGCGGAAGAAATGCGATACCTCCGCTAAGTCGGTTAGCTCCTTAGTGCTCCTATACCGCCGGGAAATGCGGTAATCTTCTCTCCATCGATCACGGAGAACGGATGGTTATTAAATTATGATATCGCCGATCGAGTCGCGATAAATCCGACCCGCAATTGTCCCGTTAATGACCCTCCCTTTGACATCGCGTCATTCCTGTTATAGCGCAGCAGACATGTACTTTTTCGAGGAAAAAAATTATTTATTGATCCGACGACTGGAAGTTGTAGGACATTCTGTCCTGAAGCTCAGTCAATTTTGGGAGGGGAGAATGGAATGGTAGCTTTTTTCGTCGATTTTGGCGAGCGAACCGAGAAGTCGTGTTGAATTGCCAATTTTGGGGTTATATTTCGTAGTTTCACTTTTTACGGTTTGGATATTTCGTGGGTTTGAGAAAGCTGCATTATTTAACAGCGCCACGAAACATCAGGAACTGCAACGTTATACGAGCGACATTTGCATAGTTGATGCCGTATCGGTTGCAGTAGTTGTTTGAGGCATCAAATGTATATGAGGGCGCGACTCTGACGACTTGTGGCTGACAGATGTACGTAAGAGTGACAATTTTGAAAGTTTGGGGGTAGGGTGTAGGTTTTTGAATTATTTTTGAATATTTTTGGAAAGCGTGGAACGTAATTGAAAATTGGCGATTTTGTGATGAAATGTGGATAGTTAGAGGAATTTTGTCCAGTTTTACGTAATGTTTTGAACTATTTGACAGAATATCAATGTTGTGTTTAGTGATACTGTATGCTTTTAAGAACTTTTTATTGAACACAAGATGAGTTTTTTGTGTTTCAATGTTTTTTGGCGATCGATAGAATTTTACGTGCAATCTTGAATGGCTTCTAATTCTGAAAAATCGGTCAAAATCGGTATTAAACATCTATTAGGGACTGTATATAATAAATTGCGAACGTTCCGAAATGTTCCTGCAAAGTTCAAGATTTCTCATGATTCGATGTTATTCCACGTGACTCAAAAATTTTGGAACAATATGATTGATAAAATCTTCAACTTGAACGTTCTAAAATTATCACAATATTTAGACGTAGTGAACTAAAATACTCGATTATCCATATTTAAATCATGAAAACAACAGCGAGAATTTTCGGTATCTCTATATCTTCCTCCAACGAGAGTCAAGTTTTCAGTGATTAGACAAGAGCCGAGCCGAAATTATGAAGCGACAAAGCTGTTATATTTCAAAAATACGCTGCGGAAAGCTAATGCTGGGGCGTCTAGTGAAGCATAAACCTCTAATAGTCCTGCTGCGCACATTGAAACCCGAATTGCCACCCCGAAATATTGTCCTTAAATGATACCTTACTCTCAAAACGAACATTACACGATTCAAGCTCCACTTCCAAACATGTTTTGTACCTCGAGACAAAACTGTTATAACGTCAGATTGTTTCGATGATTCGAAAGTTTATTTTCAAAAATCTAGGGAAAATGAAATAACGAACTTGATTGTTCACTCAATGTTCGTCTGTCATGCGATAGGGCCTACACAAGAATGTACGATTTTCCAAAAATATCGATTCAATCGTACCGGATTGATCTGCTTATCATCCAACCTCAAAAAACTCGATTCTTAGATTTCTTTCGATCGATAAAAAACAACTGATTCGGCAACACTGTTCTCCTCGATGTAACCTAACATGTTCTTGTTCAAACTCCACTCGTTCCGTAAACAGATTCCACCCACATTTCCCCGGAAAAACGTCGTGACGAAGTGTCCCCGATCCATCGTCCGCGAGCGTTCTCACGGAGCGATTTTGCGGGTGTCACAAGCCCGGCATTTGTCGGCCGCGAAATGAACTGTTTTCATTAAAACCCGGGGCAGCCACTTGTCAGTCTGTCACCCGGCGTCAAACAGACCCGGCGCACTTGACTCGACCTTTTGGCGAGCCCCGAACTTGTCGCCCACCCCGCGTTCCGACCGCGCACGAACAATATTTGCGAAGCTCTTATTCCCGCTTTTCTCGTCGACCCCCGTCCTTTTCCGACTTCGTCCCTTTACGGCCGCGCCCCTGACCTGTGTGTGCACCGGCACCAGGACCGGCACCCGGCTAATAATGATTTTACGTTACGCCACGCCGGTCCCCGGGGAATCCGACGCTGCCGCGCCCTTGCGGCACATGGTCTGCGACCGGGCTGATTATCATTAGGCGACACGTGGATGGCGAACCCCGTTTTGATTCACGGCGTTTCTGGGTTTCAAAGTGATGAGAAAGCTTTTTGGTTGGAATGCACGGAAAAATTTTCTCCCCTTCGTCACGTGTCACGAAATAGATCCTCGTGTCTCATAATCGAGAACTTTGGGGAGGCAATCGCGTCAAAAATTTTTCCTCGCCGCTAAACTTCTGGAAACAGATTTCTCCGTGGCTAAAATGATTCGGATGGCGCGATAAAAAGAGGTAGGCATGGAGGCGTATCGCGAGCTGCGTCTTCGGGTCTGGGTTTTCCACGGTTGCCATGGGAACCCTCTCGATGTCTTATCAAATTATCACCTTGTCCTCCCTGATCTCGGCTCCCCGTGACCCTCCATCTTTATGAGTAAGGAGTCGCGACAGCACGAGAAGGGGATGGATACAAAGGCGAACTCTATGGTCACTTTTCGCTAACAACCTACGGGGCGCCCGGGACATTTAATTCATTATTCAGGGCGATAAAAAATTTAGGCAACGCGCGTCTGGCGCCGGTCAATTTGCGATTATAGGCGATTGCCATTTCCGCGCCTGGGAAACGAATCTTTTGTCTTCTCGGTTTGGCGGGGAAGAATGGATTCGGTTTGATGGGATTAGGTTGCAGGTTGTTTCGATTTTCTTTAATGGACGATGAAGTGGATTAAGTGGAGTTGGGGAGAAGAATTAGGATGGTTTTGGAGGTGAGGTTCGTTTTTTGAGAGGTTATGGGCTTCTGTTTGTCTATTCGAGCTTCCTGGGAGAACTATTGCTACCATTTTATACCATCTCAAGTGTTACCAAAGGGTTGAAGAATTTTCCTAAGCCGAATCTAGAGGTTTTGTCATCCTTTCGTTCTAGATAGACAGTCGCATTATTGTAGAAAATCATGTTTCGATTTTGATTTGAAGTTTGATGGACATTGGAATCGCAGGTGATCTTCTATTGTGATTCGAGTTTTTTCCATGTTACCAGGCAGGGGACAAATTCTCCCTCCCCCTCGAATTTCAACCACTCACGCGAAATTCCGTCGGAGACAATTCCCATATCGTTATCACCGTCAAACCGAAAAAGCTCACGCGACGTTTGTTTTTAATCAAGGGCGAATCCCAGTAGAAATTGCATTCGGTAATTGCGCGAGTGTCATCAGTGGGATGGGGAAGAGCAAAGAAAGAGGGTGCGATCCAAAGAGACATTACGATTATTATCAAGCGGGGGCTTAGGACCCCCCACCGACTCGCCGCACGGACTGTATTAACTTGTTCGGCACTGACTTCGTCCAGACGGTTGCCTACATTATTTATGGCCCACGCTTTGGGGGATAATTGTGGAGGACTCGTTTTTCGGTCTTTTTTCGTAAACAGTGTTCATCCAATTGCTTTCTCGAGCACGATGGGACATTGTGCGTTTCGTCTCAGCAATTATCGTATAAAAATCGTAAAGGATCGCGAAGGGACAAGTGTCGAGTTCCTAGTGTATTAAATAAAAAACTCACCGGTGTGGATGTAGGTGTGCTTCTTCATGTCGCTCTTCTGGTGGAAGCGCTTGCCGCAAAACGAGCACGGGTAAGGTCTCGTGTCCGAGTGTATGAGTAGGTGTGTGCTGAGGGTGCTCGACCTTTTGAATGCTTTCCCGCACTGCTTGCACTCGAAGACCTTTTCCGCCGAGTGCACGGCCTTGTGCTGCGTCAGGCTTATCTCGTGGCCGAAGGTTTTGTTGCACAGCTCGCAGGCGAAGGGCCGTTTCCCGTTGTGTGACCTCCTCGCGTGTACCTAGAGGTCAAGGTAACAAAATGTGGGTTTAGGTCGTTTCTTCATGAATCGAAATAAGCCTGTTGGCGATTGGAATAAAAAAAAGAGACCAGAAATCGAGAATAAGATATCTTATCTTCCATATCGATGTGAAACTTGACCGGTTTAAAAGCCAGCATTTTATCGATATGATGATTTTCGAAAGAAAACAAAAGGAACAAATTCGATGCGTTCATTTCCTTCGGTTATCTATTATCGCGGACTAGCAAACAAGTTATATTGGATCAATCAAAACTGAATGAAACTATCTTTGCAGCGATCATTTTATCGAAATAATATTGGATATTACTTATTTGGATTAGATTTCTTTCACTCCATCTTTACGGGCGAACGTAAGTCTCGTAAGATGTCGTGTATTCTTGTAAGAGTCGGATTGGGGGTCGAGAGTGCACGAGGGTTTTGGATGAAGAAGCCCATCGGTGAAAATACGTACCTCCAAGCCGTGCGGCGTACTGAAAATCTTATGACACTTGACGCAACTGTACACATCTCCGAGCGGGTGGGGATGATGAAGACCGTGGGCCGCGTGAGCCGAATGCAGACCAGCGTGAGCCGGGTGAACCGCGCGCAGAAGGGGGTGGAGGTGAGGGTTCAAAAGATGGTGCGGCAGTAATTGGGGGTGCAGGTACGTCAGCGGGTGATGGGGGTGGGGTGGCAGCAGGGCACCTTGAAGGTGCAGCGGAGGGTAGATTATGGAGGACGCGGAGTGGCCTCCCACCGAGGGGGCGCAGGTTTGTCGGGAAGACAAGGAGGAATTTTGGAGCTGGTTCAAGGGTGGGTCTGGCCTCAACAGGGCGCTCACGCTGAACGAGTCTCGGGATCTGAAGCAAAAAAAATATTTTGATCTTCATTTGTAATGATTTGGGCGTCGTTTCCATGACAAGTTAGTTTGGTAAGGATCTTCATAGTACAATTTTTTTCAAAAAGTGAATGTTCAACATCTTACGTTCTCGGTGGCTGAGAAATGATCTCTCGCATGACCGGCGAGGGTGTGTTAGGCGAATGCGAGCTCGAAGTCTCGTCTCGATCGTCTTTTTCGCCGACTTCTTCCACGTCGACATGCTCCTCTTCGTCGTCTTCGACGTCGATGTCGACTTCGACGTCGTGGTTGTCGGTTGGGGGTGATTCTGAGCGCGGTGAATGCGAGGATGACGAGCTTCTCGCGATCGGTGAGCCTACTAGGCGACCTATGCCGAATGACAGTTGATCTGCGGACAAAAAAATGTTGTTCTTCGTCAAAACCTACTTTCGATCATTGTTACAAGTAATCCTAGATTCGTTGGCTTCAGATTGGTTATTGCGAGCGATCTTATTTGTTCTTAAGACTGTACTAACTTCATTGAACTGAAGATCCTAAATCAGAGGGTTCGATATTGGTCACTGCATCCAATTTGGATTGCTTTTCTGGACTAACAGGAAGCAGTCTGAATCGTTTTTTAGACTGTATCGTCATAGAATTCAGATTGGGATTTCGAAATCCAAAAGTTCGAGATCTCCATTATTTTCCAAAACAGCACGAGGACGGAAAACACCTTGACCAATGGCTAAATACTCAAAAGTAAATATCTTAACCCGATTCCACTGTCACGTGAAAAAGTCAGGCGTAAAATCTCATGAAATGGGAAAAGAGACGTCTCATCGTCGAGGAAGCAACATTCTTGAGCGGACGTACGAGACGGGGTTTGTATCTCGCAGTCGGACACGGAAAGAATGGGATTTGAGTCACGTAGGTCTTTCCTGGCAGGGGTTGTGTAGCGCTAACGAGGCGTCGCGAGCGGAAAACAGAATCGCGGCTTCCTCTTCTTGGTCTCTCGGGGCACTTGCCTCTAAACGCCCGGCTCTTGATCAGCCGAATTAATTAACACGACAAACGGTTTCCACCCCCAGATTTACAGTTTTCGCGTTTTTTCGAATCCATTGCTCTGAGAAGTAAGGGTCATATCAGTATACTTATTATCATTGCTGTGACCAGCTGTAGCGCAGAAAAATCGTTTATTCAACGCCCGCGAGAAATATATAATTTTGTGGCCCTGCTGAGAGTGGACGAAATAATAGATTACCTGATTGTTGACGTATGGCATGCGAGTGATGAACTCGTTCGCCCACTTGTGGGCGAATAAGCTGTTCGCCTACGCTCATCTTAGCGACCTATGGCTATTTACTCACTTACGCTCAGTTTAGCGACCGTTTACGCACGGATAATGGAAACAAGATGGCGGACCAGCGACTCGACATATATCGAAACTTCAAACTCCCCAACCCTAACCTCAAAATTACAAAACTGTGTATCGCTGCAATGGTTTTGTTGTTGTTTACAAAAGTGTCGAATATAGTCATAATCAATCAATTCAATAATAGAAGTAACGGAGATTAAACATAATCCAGCACCAGTTTCAGCGACTGTCGTATGAAACATGAGTATTCATTGAATCAAAATATTGTTGTTTGAATGGTTATTTTATATTGTATGGTTAGTTTCTGACTATCGTATTTGTATGGTATATTCTCAAAATTAACTAGCGAACAGATTTCGATGCAAAAGTTGAACAAAATCGATTCCGATTGCATTGATTTTTGTCAACAAATTCGGGGCTCGATAAAAATAAATATCTAGGTATTTTGGGGGTAGCGCATTTCGATCCGAGTTATTAAATCAAGCGGGAAAGTGATTCTTGATTCATAAATCGGAGCGATGGAGATTGCTCGGCGTAACCCTCATCTGGCTTGGTCCTTCCCTCCCCGGCAATATTCTCGAGTCCCGCGCTTATTACAATACACCATGTGAGCGGCATATTATATTTATAATCCGCGTGAGCGCCACGTGGACACGTGCCCGAGTGTATTACGCACCAAGTGGCTAATCGCATTTAAAAGCACGGAGACTTATTCGGCTTGTGGGTTTACTGTCATTCACAATTATTGCCTTGTTTGGAATCAGGCGAATTCTATCGCGTTTACGGGGGACAAATGGGATACAGAAGAACTGACATCCATTTTGAATCTGAACTCTATACGGTTTCCAAAAAAATTTGTGCTACCTTAAGAGTTCTTTCAAAAGCTATAAGTACTAAAAAAGGTCCATAATTGAACAATCGTATCATTTAATGGAATACGGAATTATAATTCCATGACAATGAAACAAAAAACGAAGCTGTGAAAGCAATAGTGGAAAATTCCAAGCTTCGTTATCATACAAGGTCGAAATTTTATTCTTAATAGGAATGGAATTGACTTTTGAATAAGGAAGTGGATACATAATTAAACATGATTTACGAATCTCGAATCCATTGAACAAACTCGCTGCAAATGACGATGATTTTTTCGCAATTTATACCTTCAGGGTGAAATTTGTAGAGAAAATTGAACGCTCGTTCCATCACGTAAACCACAAAAAATATTCCCTAGCAGATGCTCGAGCCATGCAAATTTTTCTCATCGAAAAAGTAGGCATTAAAAAACTGCGATTGCAATCGTGGACCAGATGTCATGCCGAAACGCGACGCGTTCGTTGACCTGCAATTATGCATTTTTCGACGCCCTTCTCTCGAACTGTCGCGGACATTTTTTGTCATCGATGGAATTTGAATGACCTTCTGAAAATTAGTACCTTATCATTACTTTCGTCCGAAATCGGGGAAAATTTTGTTATCAGAAACATTTCCAGATGAGTTATACGATGACTTTTCATGATAGTGCGAACGGCGTTTCAGTTTCGTATCGAGGCCACGATTTCATCGAGTCTTTTTAACTCTTTGATGAAGCCCAGATTTTCTGTTTTCCCGTAAAGTCGCCGAGATGATCGTTGCGTGTTCAACGATGACGGTGGTTTCAGTTATGGATTAATGAAGGAAGGCCAAACCGAGGGGACAATTAGATCGAGTTAACGACCAGCTCGAATCTCATGCCGTCCGTCAGTCGTTTGCTGCGTAGTGATTACGATCGTTCTAGTGGCATTTGTTAACTGTCCCTTAGTTATGATACAATTTGTTTCTATTTCAGCGGGTTCGTCCACGATTTGTGGGATAGGGACAGTTTTTGGAGGAATTTTAGACTTATGAGACTTGAATGCGTGGGAAGGTTGATTTTAAAGTGAATTTTTGGGAACGTGTTTACTCGCTTGGAAAAAGATTCAGAATTGTCTTGGTGGAAAATGGAAACTTTTTAGATTTTCGTGACAGCCATGAAGTTTTGGGAAACATCAGGTTAGCCTTATTTTCGCTTTCCGCGACTTCCTCCGGATGGCGGCGACATTTTATTTATCAATCGCGGACTCGGGCGTTCGATGATTGGGATAAATGGCGGCACGCGTCATACGATATACACGTCTCTGTTCCTTCCTATCTCCCGCTCTTTTTCCATCCGTTACCCTAATTGAAGCAGATTAGAGACGCGGCATCGGGGATTCCGAATGGTCGGCGTCTTTGTGTTTTTTGTGCCTAGTTTAAATTAGCAGCGACTTGTCATGGTAATAAACCCGGCACGTGACCACGTTTCGGAAGAAATGTTGAAAATCTTGGGACTTTTAGGATTCATGAGATTTTTACTCAAAAAGGGGAACCTTGATTATAAATATTTAAATTTTAATCGAACGTCCAGAATTTCGGATGTTTCGAAATTCGAGTGAGATTTTTGTACCTTTGGAAAGTAGAAACCGGAATGATGGAGAAGTTTTGGAATCGAAAATTCAAAATGGAAATTTTTTTGTTTCAGGTGTAACTTCTGCATGGAGAAGAAAACTATTTCGTCACATCCTCAACTTATCGGTGAGTCTTTAATTTTCTTATTAGTGATAGATATGTGAATTTAAGGCCAGTTTCAGGGATTTTCATAGGTTAAGGTATGTTAATTTGAGGTTAGCACCCGATTTTCGAGATTAGACCTTAAAAATTGAGTTTCATTCAAAAATTTCGAAGTCGCCGATTTGACTTGTACCTTGATTTTCTAATTTAAAAGATTGATCGAAGGTGCAATCGCGCGAAAGTCCATTTTCCTAGTCTATTACAGTCGCCCGAAAACCTACTTGCCCGTATCTATTTAATTTGCCCGAATCTATTAATGAGCCCGAAAAATATGGCCCGCCTCTAAAAATTAGTATAAATTATACTAGTCGATCAAATTCTGAAACGAATGAGTTTGAACCCAAAATGTCGAAATGCCCGAAATGACTAATACCTTAATATTGTCGTTTAGGATACTTGTCGTAAGTACATTTGCCCGAAAGTTAATTTGCCCGAATCAATTGAATTGTCCTAAAAAATATGATCAGTTTGGGGAATAAATGAATATTACATCACTCCATTAATTTCCGAATCGAATGAGTTCGTACCATAAATTTCGAAATCCCCGAGATGACGAATCCCTGAATTTTGTAGGTTAAAAGACTGTTAGGACATTTTCCCGAAAGTCCATTTGCCCGAATCTATTAAATTTGTCTGGAACCCTGTTCATTATATTTTCTCGAAAGCTTATTTGCCCAAGTCTATTTAACTGTCCCGAAAAATATTATAATTTTAGGAAGTAAGTGAAAATTGTATTAGTCCATTAATTTTTAAATCCAATGAGTCCAAACCAAAAATTCAGAAATCACCGAACTGACAAATCTCTTAATTTTGTAGTTTAAAAGACAGTTAGAAAGTACATTAGCCCGAAAGTACATTCGCCCGAATCTATCACATTCGCTCGAATCTATTAAATTAGCCCGAAAAATATGATGCATCTTAGAAAATGAGTGTTAATTTTATGAATCCATCAATTTCTGAATGAAATGAGTTGAAACCCGAAATTTCGAAATTTACAAAATGACAAATCCCTTAATTTTGTATTTTAGAAGACTACTAGAAAGTTTATTCGCCCGAAAAGCCATTTTCCCGCATCAATTATATTCGCCCGAAAGCCTATTTGCCCGAATCTATTAAATCAGCCTAAAAAATGCAATGCATCTTGGAAAATATATGCGAATTTCATAAGTCCACTAATTTCTAAATCGTCGAAACAATCAAAATTTGCACTTCGAAACGCCAGATTTCCGTAATACACAATAAGTTAACAACTGTAAAAAATTATCGATTCATAATTCAATTTTCGTACCTGATTGTGATCTCGCGAATGAAGAATTCGTCCCTTCGTTCAAAGACGCGAACGGCGCCCAGAGTCGCGGGTACACCGACAGTATATTGCATGCTGTAGCTGAAAGAAAAAAAAAATAACAAATTACGCATGCATTTTTGAATAACTTTGAGAGAACTTAATTTTACTCTGTTCAAAGAATAGAAATACAAAGCTTGGAAAATTCCGAAGCAACCGACGATAAATATGGTAACGATTCGATCCGCGAGTAAATTTCGTATTCCCTGTACGTTGTAAAGATCAACCCCTCGGCAACAGCATCTTTATTAGAAACGAGAAGTTCCCCTTTTCTCGATTTTTCAATCTTGCCTTGCCATGTTTTTCACTCTCCTTTCGCCCAAAAACCATGCCCACTCGCCCTCGAGGGTCGTTTATAAATTCTGGGGGGTGCAAAATAGACTATTATGCACCGAGGTGAAAAAGCGAACATTTTGAATGAGTATGAATTCTTAATTTCGTACTCAGGAAAAAATTGCCGTTTCTCCCGATGTTTTGAGTAGGGAAAGGATTTTTGCCGTATTTTTTTCAAGTGGAAAAAAATTCACTTCTTCGAGAATTACGAGAAATAAATTTATTCAACGCCTGCGAGAAATATGTAATTTCGTGGCCCTGCTAAGAGTGGACGGAATAATGGATTACCTGATTGTTGACGTATGGCATGCGAGTGATGAACTCGTTCGCCTACTTGTGGGCGAATAAGCTGTTCGCCCACGCTCATCTTAACGACCTATAGCTGTTTACTCGCTCACGCTCAGTTTAGCGACCGTTTACGCACGGATAATGGAAACAAGATGGCGGACGAGCGACTCGAC
>JAPYZK010000940.1:0-23572 GCA_030522785.1 Platygaster equestris | reverse complement strand
GCCCCAAGGGGCCCCCGCCCCCCCTTAAATCTAACCTAACCCAACCCTACCTAACTTTCGCGAAAAAATTGTTTAGATCAAAATTGCTTCGAATGTAATCTCGTTCGCGTTAAGGGGCCCCCGCCCCCCCCCTTAAATCTAACCTAACCCAACCCTACCTAATCTTCGCGAAAAAATTGTATGATGTAAAAATTCCAGTCTTTCCCCTCCAATCCAAGAAAAACTCACGTGAAAATCCAAAAATTTGGGTTTCAAAGTTCACGCTCATTTACGAAAGTCATTAATCATACCTCCGGACCCTCTCTTATCTCTTAGGGTCGAGAAAAAAAGATTGTTGTTTTAGGATCGGATTAGCTCATTAATCATACCTCCGGACCCTCTCTTATCTCTTAGGGTCGAGAAAAAAAGATTGTTGTTTTAGGATCGGATTAGCTGAGTTTGCATGCCACCGGTTTTCCGCACTTTCAGTATTTTTTTTCGATGCTCTCCCGATATTGTTGTCCCTCTTTAGCGGGTTTACGGTTTCTTTCGGATCTCCGGGGTTCGGGATTAACAAGAAAAATGTTATCGGAAATTATATCCTCATCTTTCTGTACGGGATTTCGGGATAATGCGTCACCGTTGATGTTACAAACTCAGGCGTTGTGATCATCTGTAAAATCGCACTCCTTCAATTGCAGTCTCCATGGGATCTTTAGCTGTTTTCATCCATAGGAGGGGTTTATGATCCGTCACTATAGTGAATTTTTGCCTATATAGGTATGGACGGAAGTTTAATACACAAAAGATGATTGAAAGAGCTTCTTTCTCATAAATGGAGTAATTTTTCTCAGCTTGGTTGAGTTGTCGGGACACGTATGCGCAGGGGTGGTCTTTTCCAATAAGGCCTTGGCTCAAGATTCCCCCAATCGCGTAGATGCTCGCATCGGTGGTTAAAACGGTTAAAACGAATGGCTTTGTAAAGTCGGGGTACTGTAAAACAGGGCTGTTGCACAATTTTTGTTTTTAACAGTTAAAAGCTTTTTCTTGCTCCTTGTCCCACTCGAATTTTATATATTTTCCTAATAAATTAGTCAAAGGTTTAGAAATTTTTGTAAACTCGTCGATAAATCGACGGTAATAAGAGGCTAATCCCAAAAATTGTCGTACATTTTTAACATCACGGGGTATGGGAAATTTGGAGACAGCCTCTAATTTTTTAGGGTCAGGTTTGAGTCCCTCGGAGGTGATTTGATGCCCCAGAAATATTACTTCCCGCCGTAAGAATTCACACTTATCGGGTTAGAGTTTTAAATTGGCTTTTCTGAGGCGGTCAACCAGAGTATTGTATTTACGCCTATGTTCGATAATATCCTTGGCGAAAAAATAACAATATTATCCACATAGACAAATAGCTCAGTTCCTTAGAGTCCCGAAAAAACCACATCCATCAATCCATTAATCGTAAATTAAACCAAATTTTCACTCAATATATGACTGTTTTGCGACGTTATACTTGCAAATCGACGCGCGCGTCGATTCTGCTCAATCGACTGCCCCCACTTGTACGGGGGGAGCACAACAAAAGAGAAAAATACGATTTCCGTCAGAGATTGAACAATGGAAAACGATCACCACGGATGATTCATCAGTCACTAGCATCGTACTTACCTTAATAAAAACCTGAAGTTCTGCGATGACTGGTCACTTAACTGTTGAAGTGCAAGCGCGCGATCGCGGAAAGGCACAATTAACCGTATGCGCACGAAGTCGGATAACCAAATGATTAGTTTATTTTATGATTGGAAAAACGATAAGTACAATCAGTACACGCGTTTTTATCCAACTTAATTTCGCGACAAAATCAGAGATAATACTACGTTAAACGAAACTGGAAATACAACTACTAGGTCCAACAAAATACGAGATACTGAGCTCTACAAAATCGAAAATAATACCAAATTCAACAAGATTAGAAATAAAACCACTCAGTCCAAAAAATTAAGAAACACTGAGCTGTTGCCCCCGAAAAGCGTGTCCTTTTATACTTTTAGATGTATTTATTATAATTACCACGGGTTGGGCGGTAGATGCATTTTTGATTGCGTTTCACACCACGATCCCTATCTGTGAGTTCGCTGATTTTTTTGTGTGATAAGAAATATCACGTCTTTGAACTTTATACATGTAATTTCACTGAAATGTCGAACGAGGATGAATTACAGACATCGTAGAACACCTAAAACTGTAATGATTGGCCTCATTTTTGCCTTTTCTCGCCTTTAAACTCCGAGATTTTTTCACACATGTTGCAGCAATTTGTTCTGCACTTGTTAAATATGATTTAATGGAGATATCGAACATGGAAAATATCATTTATTGATTAATAAAAAGTTTAAAAGAATAATACTGTCAGTACGCATTAATCACCGGAAAATACCGATTGTAATTTATCATGATTATGTATGCTGATGGAATATAGGCAGGAATATAGGTTTATCATAAATATAGTTGTTGATGGAACGTAATAACTTTCGTTTTGCCTTCGTAAAGTCTCGTGCAATTGTTTAATCGGCAATAAACCAATTTAAAAAAAAAAAAAAAAAAAAAACGATCGTCGTATTGAGGTTGGATAACTTCAACCCTATAAGGGCTTCCTTGGTCTAGTAGCTCCAGGATCGTATCTTGGATCGACGGATGAACCTAATATGCCAAAAACGAGGAAACGACAATATGTCAAACATAGATTGTATTAATTTTTTTGAATGAATGAAATTCATTGTCCTCACTCAATTCCAGTATATACCTTATTTTCACGGCTCTGGCAAAGTTTCACATGCTCGTGTACGTTCTCCCGGAATGTTCCTTTAAGAAAAAAATCAATAGTTGCTCCCTAAGTCTTTAATTTTAAAAACCAATTTTCAATAATTATTGATACACATCGATGGCAACCGGGAAAAAATTTCTAAATGAACAAAAGTCATTATACTCCGTCTTATGAGATAACCGCAGAAAAACTATTAATCAAATTCGCATCACAAAAATCGACGCTATATGTATGTATCAATATGAGACGAGAATCCTCTAGAAATTTCCACCTAAAATCTAAACTAACGTTATTATCGACATAATAATCAGCTCGTGGCGCGAACTAAGTTGAACGCGAGCGATCAGTCAACTGAAATCATCGTTTATTTGTCGGAATGAAAAAATATAAATTTGTCAGTCAAGTTTCATATTTCCACAAATTATCTAGTCACACGGGATCCGTGTCGATTATAAAAATGCTTATAAAAATATTCGCATCTGTCAACATATACTGAAGTAAAAAACGGGAATATTCAAGATCTACGGCATTAGCCAGTCTCCATTATTAGAAAACGGCGACAGTCTAACTTAGTGCTATATTATTATAAACAATCTCGATTCAACTACTCTGGATCTAGATTATGTCAATTTTCGAGCAATATACATGGAACTGCACACCGATTTCGGATCACTGGTTGTTTTTTTGCCTGCAATTCCAATAACAATGCCCATTGAAATTGCAAAAGGAATCTGAGGATTCCGAGGTCGAAGCGTGTTGGGTCAAAGTATGATGTGGGCTGGGAACTGTGGGCGGATGATACGTCTGTGCATGGCAAGGCGAAACATGGCGTTCAGCACTTCGATTATGGGAGGACAATTGCGAGCTGTTTTTATTCATGGACGCGTTTCCTGGAAAAAAAAAAAAAAACAAGAAAGAGTTGAAGCTTCTCCAGGGAAATAACTCAATAAAAAAAAAAAAAAAAAAAATTTGCTGTACTCTTCCGCCATAACGATTAAGAACAGAATTACTATTCATTTTCGATCAGTTAAAGACAATTGTTATAAAGTTTCAACGTTAAAAAAAATTTTCTCATAAAATACGATGTACTTTTAGAACTACTACCATTTTCACCATTACTGTAATTAAATGCCAGCTCGGTCTGTGAGTATTCCGGGGGTTGCATGGCATCACCGGATCTTGCATCCCGCACCGACCACAACCCCTGGTAAAAAAATGTCGTTCCTGAATCTTGCTTGGGCGCAGAATTCGTCAGTGGGTTGGTCGACTGGGCAAAGTTATGGGCACTTCGATTCGGCGCTCCTGAGCTTCTTTGTTGCATGAACGAGTTTCCTGAAAAATATAGAACAGTCAGTTAATGGATGAGGTTATTCACAAAGGTATCTCCGACATAGCAATGTAGTGACGATCATTGTGTCACCCTTTCGTAAATTCCCTTCAAATCGATAGTTACTTCCATCACTTAACTTGAGGGTTAACCCTTAACTTTTATGGTTGACCATCAAGTTGAGTGGTTTAAATAACCCTCAAGATTGAGGGTTTATCCTCAAGTTGAGGATTAAGTTTCTCAAAATGTTGTCATAATTCAAAACATATTCATCTGCATAGAGAACAAATTATCGTGATGAGTAAAGTTCGTTCTGTGTCTATGCGTTGAATAAGACTTCTGGGAGCAATGTCAATGACGTAAATGATGATAATATAATAACTGACAGTCAGACAAGGTTCATTTGACGGCAATTGCCATAATTACCATCGCTAGGATGAGTGTAATTCAAAGACGCCGAAGCTGCAAATAATTTGTACTGACGTGAGGACCTCGAACTTGTCATTTCAGAGGGTGGTCCTGCATTTTGTGGTTGAAACGGATGCTGGTTGAAATCGCCGGTTGCAAACTCTTGCATCGGCAGATTATTCGTGTGTCGTTGACTCGGTGAATCATCACGGTTGTAATCATTCTGAGCTGGCGCGTGCGACCGTGTTTCTTCCATCATCTCGCTTTCTGTATACTATTTCATCGATTTATGCGTTACCATTTCGTGAATATTTAAAATCATAAAGGGTGATAGCTTCAAACTTTTCAAAGATTCTGCATGGTCTTGTTACCGAAGAATTACAAATAACTGAAAGTGTAATTCAGTGGAAGAGTGTTACCATTATTACCTAAATTTTGAGTCAGTTTTGCAATGCGGGGAAATATTGGCGAACATACAGAAAATATGATTTTTAAGAGAATGATGATTTAGAAAATCATTTAGAATGATGAGTTTTTAGAGCAAGATACTGCAAGATTCAAAAATTGAAAATAATGATGGGTAAGAATATCTGATTGTTAGTATCTGATATAAATTTCTAGCATAAAGTTAACATCTTATGAGCTTTTGAACCGAGTTCATTAATAGATTCCAAGACTTGAGCAAAATTTTCCATTCTGTTAAAAGTCCCAAAATTGTGATTTTTATCAAATTCGTGAATATTTAAATCTTTTTATCACAAATTGCCGAATCATCAGAATCAAAAACTTCATTACCGAACTTTCACTTACCAAATCCAAAATTGCACTTTCCTAAGTTACGAATTTCCACAGTTTGTAAACGACAAATAATAACAACGCAGCTCAATCGCGAATTATTTTTCCATAAAAGTTTTCAATGATCTACACATTTTCAAACTTCTAAACCACCTTATGAAACGGCGTCAAAGAATGTTCTCACTCGAGCCAATGGTGTCCAGACAATAAAAATCGAAGAAACTCACGTTAGTTATTTCTCCACCGCTAATATTGGGCCCCATACTCCCCGTCCCGTGAAATTGGTCCGAAGCGTAGTTGACGGAATTCTCGCACTCCAGAAGTTGCCTTGCAACATCTCTATAATCGGGTGTCGTACTGCCGGTATCGTCAGGTTGGTCCGAAACGTAATCGACGGAATTCTGGCACTCCAGAAGTTGCCTTGCAACATCTCTATAATCGTGCCTCATACTTCCGGTATCGTAAGATTTTTCCGAAACGTAGTTGACGGAATTCTGAGACTCCAGAAATTCCCTTGAAGTATTGCTTATCTCGGGCCTCAAACTGCCGGTATCGTGAGATTGGTCCGAAACGTAGTCGACAGAATTCTGGTTCTCGCGGAGTGGCGGCCTTGCAGCAGTATCGCTAGTCTCGGGTTCCAAGACAACTGAGGACAACCGGGCGACAATCTGTCTGAAATCGTTTGCCAACGATTCCCTAGGGATTTTGACGCCTGAAAAGTTATCTATTTCAGCTCAACCATAACGAGACACTAGTAACTCTGATCCTTATAAGGAATCCTGTTCCTTATGAGGGTTCTATTCCCTTATAAAACCAAAATTCCCTCATGAGGCAGTTAAATTTTCCTAAGGAAAAGGTTTCTTATAAGGTTCCTTATAAAATAATAAAAAAAAAAAAAAATAGTACATTAATGTAACGAGGAGCAAAAATATGCTTTTTTACGAAGTGACAGTTTTTGCGGCCAAGACGTAGCCGAGGCGTACACCGAATAAAAAAGCATCCGCTCCGAGTTGCATACAGTACTTTTTCTGCAATTTGCGTAGAGGAGTAGTGCTTGTCGGGCTTAAAAGGGGAAGTGGAGATGGCTCTTCTTCGAATCAGTGCACCGCGCACCTGTTATTTAGCACTCTTTCGATTATGGGAGTATCGGGTGTAAACACTCACTGAATCCTGACACTTCACTAAATTCTGCACTTCATTGCTTTATTGTTCAGAATTATCGAATGGAAAATATTCAACTGTATGTTTACATATTGGAACTGTCAAAAGAAGACGCCATCTTGGCGGGCGACATCTTGTTTTTTCACTGCCTAGGCAGTGAAAGATCTTTCACCTCCGCTCAGAACATTCCACTGCCGCTTAGAGCAAATTTCGGAAAAAATATATTGGGTTGGTAACAAAGTCTTGCGACACTTTTCTTTCGATTGAAATATGTTTTCTGTTGTTAACAAAAGGTAACTTATAGCCTTAACGATGAATGTACATGAATGAATGTTGCGTATATACTTATTTGATGAAAAAAATTGATGAAATGTGAAAAGTCCTTCAATTTTGAGAAAAATAGGGTTTGATGTAATTTCGGGGGAGGTGGGGGGGGGAGGGGGGGGAGGAGGTTCTAAAATGGGCAAAAATCGTGTGACGTATTATATGGACGACCCCTAAGGAACAAAATTACTAGGGAACTAGAATGTGAAAATCATAACAGATGGTGTGAACAGTTGACATGTTCTAAAGAATAGGACAGTTTTATGGCTAAAGAAGTTACCTTTATGGAGTTTTCGGAAGTTGTCAGTTGAAGTTGTCTTAAAGTTGAGGTTTCGATGTCATAAGATTTAATTTGTAAATTTCTTATTGAAGGTTAAAGTTCAATTTTGGACTTCAAAATTCGAGTTTCTTTCGAGTTTAGATGTGAAAGTTTTGTGTGTTTTTAGTTTAGAGTTTGAAGTTGGAGTTTCTTGTGAGTTTGCATCGAAAAGTCATACATTTATAATTTTTCGAGTTCAAAGTTCAAGTTTCGAGATAAAGGTGGAAGTTCAAGTTTGATCTTTAAATTGAGAATTTCTTCCGAATTCAAAATGAAAAGTTGTGGGTTTTCAGTTAATAGGTCTAAGTCAAAAAAATTTCTAGTGAGATGACTTTCAAAATAGATGAATTCAACATTTTTCAAGTTCAAAGTTGTAATTTCAAGTTATAGGTAAAAGTTCAAATTTAAACTTCCAATTGAGAGTTAATTTCCTTTGAGATTAGATGCAAAAGTTGTAAGTTTTTATTTAAGAGTTCTAAGTTGGAGTTTCTTATAAGTTGCATTCAAAATTCATGAATTCAGAATTTTTGGAGTTCAAAGTTTCAGTCTCAAGATAATGGTAAAAGTTCAAGTTCGGTCCCCAAATTGAGAGTTTCCTCCGGATTTAAATTTCAGTCGTGTAGGTCCAAGTTAAAGTTTCTTGCGAGATTACATTCAAAATTCAAGAATTTAGAATTTTTGAAGTTCAAAGTTGATGTTTCAAGTTGAAGGTGAAATTATAAGTTTGAACTTGAAATTGAGAGTCTCTTTCGAGTATAGATTCAAAATTTGTGAGTTTTCAGTTCAGAGTTCGAAATTGAACTCGAAAAATTCCAAATTTATGAATTTTAAATGCAAACTCACAAGAAACTCCAAACTTCAAGTGTCAAGATACAGGTAAAAGTTCAATTTGGGTATTCAAGTTGAGAGTTTCTTTCGAATAAAGATTGGAAGGTCTGGATACAAAACTAGGACAAAGAGGTCAAAAATAGAACAGTCCTGTTAAAATAGTATGAAAGCCAAGGAACTCCTCACTCGAATACTGTAATAATCAAAATATGTGAAGATAATGAAGCCCCAATACAATTAAAACGAAATGTAGAGAAATTCGAAGCTATTACCAGAATTGGTGGAAGTGAGAGGCGCCAGAGTCGAAATTTTTGAAGGTACGTGGTTCCACGAGGGTGTTCCAAAAAATGCAGTCGCATTTTGAGCTATGAAAGGAAGCGCATTGGAAAGCGTAGTTCCCTGATCTCGCGAGGGCGAACTCGTTTGTCGATAGTACTGCTGATTACCGTCAAAAGCATTGCGATCCGGGTTTTTAGAACCATTTTCCCGAATATTACCCCGGTAGTTACTTCGCATTCTATGACCGCTCCCTTGTTTGCGTCCATTTCTCTTTTTCATGGACGCTCCTTCTGAAAGGATAATATGTTTCGTATGTTATGTGATATTTTGACAATGAAGAGAGTTAGGAATGGTGGTAGTTCCGTCAAAACGTGCAGCAGATAGATTACAAATTAGAATTGTCCAAAACTCGTCTAAAAAATCTGGTGACACCCAGTTATCACTTTTATGACTTTGGGTGACACAGAATTACTGATGCACGAATTAGTTTTCATGTCCAAATTGCATTGATGATAATATAATCATGATTAATCATGACTATCAGGGTTGGGAACGTTACTTAGAGAATTGTAACGCGTTACGTTACCATTACTTAGGTAAAATATGTAACTTGTTACGTTACAGCAGTTCTAAAAAGGAAATAATGGACACAAAATGATATTAATGGATTTTGTTCCTCAGATTGTTTATTTCGAATTCAAGCTAATTTGGATTCCAAAAACTCAAATACTCAACAACTCTTAATCTTGAAAAATGAAAAACTCCAGAATTGTTCAAAATTTTAAAATGTAGAAAAAACTTTTGAATTCCGAAATTTTAGAACTTAACAATTTTTCTTCAAAATTCTCATTTCTGAAACTTCCTCAAGTTTGAAAACTTGACAACTTTCGAATTCTTCATGAATTTAAAAACTTTTTTCCATTTCTACGGAATAGAGAATCGCAGAACTTTGGAATTCACCAAAACTTCTAAATTTTGAAACTTCAGAACTCTGAAATTCTTCGGAATTTTCCAAAATTCTCCAAAACTTCTAAAAATGCCGAAATTTATAAACTACGGGCTTCTTCAAAACTTTTAATCTCTTTCAAATTCGCCAGAACTTCGAAATGTTGAAAATGCAAAACTTCAAAATCTGCCAAATTTTACAGAATTCGTAACTCTGAAACTTTTGGTTTCAATTTTATTAAGATTCTTCAAAACTTTCAAAATGTCTACAGCATGTAAAAATCTTTAAGTTGACAACTTGAAACTTTTTGAAAACTCCTAAATTATTCAAAATTCGTTACAACATCGAAATGGCAAATCTAGAAAACTTCGAAATTCTCCCAAACTAAATGAGAGTCAGTTATTGAAGGAGAATTACAAAATGAGAGTTGTTAAAAAAGAATTATAAAATACGAGTCACAGATGTGAGTCACAAATAAAAGTAACGAAAGAAACAAGAGTAACGCAAAATAATAAGCAAGTAATGAAATGAACGGATAAATAATCGAAACGCATTGTGAAGCGTAAGTTTGAGAGCTTCATAACCGAATAAATCTAAGAAACTCATAATTAAAATCATTAATCATTGGTAAGAAACCTAAACTGAAATAAAGGAGGTTATATTCAATAAACCTTTGACTTCAACTTTAACCAGTGTTTAGAGTTATTTCATTTCGCAGCCCTTGAAACATTTATTCCCCAGGTCCTTTATAAACAACGGGGATTTAAGGGTCACTTTAGGCGATCGTCTATTGTTGGTCCTATCTGGAACGAGCTCGCTCGTCACATTCGAAATCGCAAAATTTCAGAATGTATGAAATTTCGAAAACTTCGAAACATCCTTCAATTTCCGAAGTTCCAAAACCTAAAAACGTGAAAACTATCGAAAAATCTAAACTTTAAAAAATTCCAAAACTTCCTACTTTCGGAACTCCAAAATTCTCCAAAATTTCTTAAATCTTTTAAATTTCGAAAATCCAAATCTTCGATACTTCTAAAAACTTTCAAACTATGGAACTTTATGATTCTGAAAAACTCCAATACTCGTCGATATCCCTAAATTTCGGAACTCTCGAATTTCATAATTTCAATATTCTTCAAAACTCCAAAATTCTCCAAAACGTTCGAAATTCCCAATAAATAAAAATTAGTAATGTGAAAGTAGCGGAAATTTTGTAACTCACTACCGTGTGAAAAGTAATTATAATTACCATTATCGTTACTTTGTAAATAAAGTAACGTGTTACGTTCTCGTTACATCTAAAAATTTAAGGTTTCAGAGTAACGCGTCACTTCCAAACCTTGGACTCCAATATCAGTGTAAAAAATCTAGCGACACCCATTTATCAATTTTATGACTTTGGGTAACACAGAATCACAGATGCACGAATTAGCTTTTATGTTGAAATTGCATGAATGGTAATAAAATAATGACTAATCATAACAAATGGCGAGTGAAGTTGTAGGGCTGACGGTCAAAACCAGCTAACTACCACTTCTCATAAGGTTCAATATCTTATTAAATGCCTAAAGATATGAGTCTTATGAGACGTAGTAGTTAGCTGGTTTTGACGGTCAGCCCTTCAGCTTACCTAATATTTGGCGGCGGTATTATATTGGGAAATAATTAGGTTCAACTCAATTATTGCCCAATAAAATACTGTGGCTGCTTCGCAAAAAAACATTGGGTATGGTTCACAAGGTGTTTTTTTGCTGGAAAATAGAAACAATTACCGTTGGCAACGTGAGCTGAATTGAAGACTGCCCCTTGAGTCTCAACGTGTGGGTCGAATTGTGAGTATGTCATCTGATGAGATTGCCTTGCGTTTGACTGTCGTGACGGACGCGAATTGTAGTCCACGTTTTCTTTATTTTGCGGAGGCGAATTTGACCGTAAATTTTCCTGCCAGACATTGTTAGGAGCACCTAAATTCGGATTTATCCAAACGTTCCAACGCTTTTTCGAACTTCCCGTTCGCCTTCTCTTCCACATGGGTGCTTCCCCTTGAAACATAATATTAATACGATCGAGTTGAAAAAAATGTCATTCATATGATAAAGATAATTTGGGATTTTCCAATTCCAGGAATTCGTTAAGTTTTCGGGGAATGTGAATAAATTTTCAAGTCTTGAAATTAATGATAATAAAATTGTTGAGTTTCGAACAATAATAAAATTCTGAAATTATGGAATTTTCGTTAACGTACATGAATTTCAAATTTTTGAGTTTGTGAAAAATTGTAGGAAAATTTTAAAATGCGAAAGTTCTTAATCTTCATGAAAATTTTTTAAATTCAAAATGTCTGATACAAAGTCTTGAAAATTTTGAAATGACGAATGTCCGAAGCTAAGGCAAAAAACTTGCAAATTTGTAAACGTCGAACTATGATTCCAACAATAATGCATATTTGTGTACTTTTTACTTTTTCTGTAATTATAGCTCAGGATAACTCATCACAGAAATCGATGTATAGTTTATTTACATTCATGTATTGTTTTGTAAGAAAAATTTGAAACGGGGGGAGGGGAACAATTGCTGCGCTTACATTACTGGATCCACAACTGTTTCAGGTCACTTGCATTAGATATAAACATTTATGAGACATCGATTTTCCAGATGTCATGAACACATCACTGGAAATATCCAGATGACATTCGGATTTCGAAAGTCACGGATACTACGATTTTTGAGAAATAATTAAGTTCTCCTTCATGATTATGTTTGCGATGTTACCAGTACGTCAATTTGAAACATTTAGATGAGATTGATGTATCCTATGATGAAATAATAGAAAAAAAAAAAAAAAAACAGGTAGGAACAAAATACCGCTCTGGAAATTGCAATTCTTATAAAAATGGCCGAAAATCTTACAAGAATCTTAATTTTCTTCTAAAACGACCTCATAAAATTTATATAAGTTCTACTATTCTTATAAGGTTATCTTACAAGAAACTGGAATTTCTTATGAGAATTTAAAAAAATGATTTTATGAGAACAACTGTCCATGTAAGAATTTTCGAAAATTTTCTAATCAGATAAAATGTCCTTAAATGTGCTTGTATGAGTATTTAGTATGTGATATTCGTACTTGAAAAATTGGTCAAATTTGATTGAACATAATTAGTACTTTCTGACCATTCCGGTTAGTCACATTTGACTAAAAATGATCTAATTGTGACTATGTCGATTGGTCACATTTTAACTATGGTTTTGTCAATTTTTAGTATTCCAGTTGATAAAATTCGACTCTTTCAATTGGTGAAATTTGACTGCAAATACGCCAACTGTGACTCATACAATAGTTGTAACAGTCCTACTAACGATTTGTAAAATTTAACTATTCCAATTAGTCACATTCGACTATATATTCAATCAATTTTCACTATTGTAATCAGTCACATTCGACTATTTTAATTAGTACGTACAACTTAACTATAAATAATTTATCAGATTGAACACTTCCGATGAATCACATTTGACTACGAATTTGTCAATTTTAACTATCAGAATTAGTAACATTTGACTACAAATCCGTCTTATCTATTATAAATTAGTCAGTTTTGACTATTTAGAAGAGTTGATTCGTTGACTATATAATTTAATCAGTACTTTTATACTGTCGACCAGTCATTTTAATTATACCTATTAGATTTGACTATTTCCAGTAGCCAACTTCGACTAGTTGTATATTTGTTATTTTCGACTATTTTCAGTAGTCGACTTTATTTCACTGATTCAATAACTTATGTATTTTCAAATATTCACTGGAATGTCTTTTCCGTTAGACCAATTAGTCAAATTTGACTATTTCAGAATGAGAGAGGAAATATCACAATTAATTCTTCTAAGAAATATGAATTTCTCATAAGGTCACCTAATTAGAGTAGTTGAACTCGTAAGTATTTCAGAAGATCGCATTATATAAGAAACGAAATTCTCATAACATTTTGATATTTGATGAGAATTTTGTCGATTCCTATAAGAATCGGAATTAGTGGGGTACAAAAATCAAACTCATAATGAATGCCATAAGAGTAACATGTTACAAAATATTCACCAAAATTCGATGAAAAAAAAAAAAAAAAAAATCGATGAAGAAGACTTGCAAGGGTGAAGGAAATAATTCCCGTTTTGTTTACGAGAGAATCACAACACGTCATTTTTTCAATCAAAACGCCGATATGGGACATAAATACTTCTATAATTTGGAAGACGACTTTGGTTTGTGTTTATCTTCAAAACGCAATTTCGTCCAACTCCAGTTTTACGGTCAATAACTCCGGAAGAAAAATAATTCACGAAGAGGCAAAACATTCCATTCATGGGAATTCCAACGTATTTCAAAAAGTCAAGAACTCAATTTCAAAATAATTCAATAAGTAAAACTTGGTAAGTCAAAAATGTAGTGAATAAATAAATGAAACGATCTTTTTCCGTACATTGTACTTTTTCCATTGAAACAACATTGTATGTGACGTTGTGCAAATCTGGCCATCTCAGATTAACTCCGATTCTGACACATGACACACGGAGAGTATGGTTGCCTCAATCATATGAATAGTAACATTTCCGCCAACTATATATGTGGTTAATACAACCATACATATTGTCCTAACAACTATATCTGCGGTTTGTACAACCATAGATATGGTTGTACCATGTATATGATCGTGCTAACCATATATATAGTTGTACAAACCACAGATATGGTTAGCGCAAATATTACTATTTCAATGGTTGAGTCAACCATGCTGTTTTCTCCGTGAAATAAAAGTGAACACAACAGTCAAAACATAGAATTTCCATTTTCATGCGCATTTTGTGACGGAAAAAAAATAAAAACGAAGACATAAAATTCATAATCAAACCGTAAATACGTTAAAGGTGTAACCACGTCAGAATTAAAACGTTCGGGTGTTCCTAATACCACTTTTCAAAACCCTTACAATGCAATTAACTGTTTTTCCGGACATGTGGATAAAAAAACCTCTTTGACGTATACTTGAAATACCTAATGGATCATTTGGATTGAAAATCGACGCGTTTGGACGACGTCGTCCCCTACTCGCAATATTATAATCCATATCCAATGGTTCTTTTCTACCGGGATTTTTGTTGTCACCACCCATGTATATTATTTTCGGGAGTTTGTTATGATTCGAAATATTCACGACCGCGAACGCTGCTCCACTGAGAGGCTTACAGTGGCACGTACGAAACCAGAACTTGTTCTTATCAAGTGGAACTGAAACATTGTCATAGGTACTGAAGTAGATATATGCCCCCCGTGTTACGGAAGTAGGGAGGGTGGAGAGACACATTGATCGAGCATCATTGAACCATGATTGTAACACCAAAATTGTTATGCATTTAAAACTGCGAGTCGACCGTCATTGTACAATAATTCGTACATCCTCTTCCATGGATGATGGTACATCTATGCAGTAACAGTTGATATAAATCATTGTACAGTCACGTTTTGAAAAGTGTTCGTATAATGATGTAAGCATGATTCGATGTTCGTGAATCATGACTGATATATGTAACGTTTTTTTATGCATACAGAGAAAATATTATGGTTGCCTCAACCATATAAATAGTAACATTTGCGCCAAGCATATCTGTGATTTGTACAACTATATACATGGTCAGTACGATCACATATATATATCAGGGTTTGAGAGCGACTCCCGTGAAAGTAGAGGAGCGGCTCCCGGAGCGGGAACTTTTGATGCCACTGTGCAACAAAATTCAAGTTTGAAAAAGTTGATGAGCTTCCACTAGCAAAAATCGATAGTACATGACCCCAGAAACATATCTGCTGAAGGATTTTTTAAAATTAGCTCTGGTTTACAATTTATTATTTATTCAATTTTCAAAATAAGAAACTCCTGTAACTCCCTTTATTTTGGTCCGTTTTTTGAAATTAAAAAAGTAAAATTCACTTTATTGCGTCAGGCAATCCATTTTTGGTGAAAAAATTGTGAAAAATCGTTTTTACTGTACTAATCCATGTATTTTACTGTTACTCATCCGAATTGGTGAATTTTTCAAAATCAAAGAATCTTCTAATATATGTTCGAAAGTGAGAAAGTTACAAGAAATTGAAACTATCCGGAAATTTAACATAAATATGAAAATTTCGAGAAATTCAAAAAATCCAGGAATTACGGGGAAATCCATTATTCTAAAGAATAAATGTATATATATATATTCCGAAAGATTTGGTAATTTTTAAGAATGAAAATTTTCAGGAAATTTGAAATTTCTAGAATTCTTAAAAGTTCGCCGAAATTAAAAAATGTAGAACAATTGGATATTTCCGATCAATGTAAATATTTCAAAACATGGAAAAATATAATATCAGAAAATATATACATTATAAAAATAGCAAAAAATTTAAAATCGTAATTTTAAAAATTCTAACAAATTAAAACAAATTGAAATATTGAAAGAGTCTGAAACTTGAAAAAAATAAAATAAAAGGTTGAGGGCGACGAAATCTCGTCGCCCTCAACCGGCTAGGAATATAAATTTCCCTAGGAGTTTTTCTGTATTAAGTATAACCATCATTTATACCTGTTTTGCTGTTCTCATATCGGAGTAAATCTTACACTTTTGGATTGATACACATGTTTTCCGCTAGCCTTGAATCATGCACGATCGATCGACCAGACGTGAAAAAATCTCTCCTCCTCCTTCACCATCTCATATTTCCGCATCGGTTTTGCCAGCAGTCTTCAACGGTCCGTCTCAGAAAGTGCATCGTTTGGGAAAAAACTCGATAATAACGAAATATGTCTCAAAATTTGGACGTTGCGGTCATAGGAGGCGGTTTGGTGATGAAAAAACCTTCGAACAAATTTTTCTCTATAACTATTTGTAGCCATTTTCGGACGATAGAAAATAGTTCTACTCGAAGTTCTTAAGTTGATTCAAGTGATCACAAAACTGTTACAAATTTCAAGTTTTTCCAATAAATTAATTGTCAGTTTCGGGAAATTTTAGCATTTCACGGAAGTTTTTTCAAAACTTACTCCTCCATTCAGGTTGGAAGTTTAGCCGCGTGTTCGATCGCAAAACGAGGACACAAAGTTCGCGTCTACGAATATCGTCCAGGTAAAGACAAAATTAAGGGAAAAAATGCAGAATAAAAGGGAAGTCAATCTTGTGCGGTAAAAAATTTGTAGATATCCGTGTAAATGAGGCAAAAGGCGTGAGCATAAATTTGGCACTTTCCAATCGTGGGAGATTGGCATTGCGATCGGTGGGATTAGAAAAATCTGTGGTGGAAAATCATGGATCGGCAATGAAAAGTCGCTTGTTGCACTTGAAAGATGGGTCCTTCAAAAGAATTCCGTATGACCCAGTAAATAAAAATGTAAGTACAATTTTTTCACGAAGATAAGAAAAAGAACTGAGTAATCTTATCGGTTTCGTTGTATGTATTTCTCTCGCTACATTTCGCAGTATGATACGATTATGCATATGTCTTAAAATTTAAATTAAGGAATCGTGTTATGATTCATTGCGATTATTCGTGTTTACCAGGAAAATCGCACCGGGAATGTCTATTTGTTTGTGTGAACATTGTAATTTCGTTATTTTCATACTCGACTATTGAGGAATTCGGAAATCGATCAGTTATACCGATGATATAAAAACTACATTATCATATTGCTTGAAAGTAGTTTGTTACAACATTTTTCTTCATGCGTTTTCATCTTCCAAATATTTTCATGTTCTTGAAAATATTTGACATTTTTGAAATTTTTAATATTCCCACATTTTTTGTTACTCTTAGAATGATCACAACTTCAAAATTTTTCAAACAGCTCTTAAATATTTACCATTTTTTGTATTTTCTTAAATTCTTTAATTTTTTGCATTTTCTAATAATTTATAATACCTACTCTGATTTCTGAAGATTTCCAATTTGTTTTCACTTTTTATTTTTATTTTCAATTCTCATGTTTTTATACAGTTATTACAATGTTCAGGGTATTTTTATTTCATTCCTGCATTTAAATTTCATACAAAAATTCAAAATTGATTTTGAATAATTTTTGAATTTCGTTCCATTTCATTTTTTATTTTTATCGATAATTAAATTATTCCAAAAAAGAAATTTCCATAGAGTGCATTTTTCTCAGCTCCACCCATTTTTTTCAGCGTTATGATTTTATTCATCGGAACGAATTTCTCGCTGCGCTCGGTTTCTTACATTTCGATTTTTCGAGATTTAGACGTTTCTTGGATCGATTTGTCCAAAAAACCGTTAAAAAACAAAAACCAATCGTCGGTTTTTTACTGTTTTTTCGATGCTGCCAAGTGCCAGGGAACTGATAAGTGACCGGTTTCAACTCAGATTTTCAGTTAGACTGATAGAATTTTTCAGTGGTAAAGTATGTTGCCAATGGAATTTTTCAGTTAGAACCAACGAAAATTCCCGTTGCTTTAAATTTTATCGTTTCTGACTGAAAAAATGAAGTTGTACTGACTGACACGATTTTTCTCAGTGCACCAGGATTACCGAGAAAACATTTCAAAGTTATAATTTCGAGGTTAAAATGGTGGCAAATAAAATACATACGACACTTTCATGACACCATGTATAAATTAACCGATCATTAAGAATGTTATGCAAATAAGCAGTCGAGAACTTTATCAACATTCACAAACATGCGAAAGTTGTTTCTGACAATGGCATTATTTCTTTCAGTGCATTTATTCAGTGAACCGAAACTTTCTAAACCAGCTATTACTTGATGGTACGTTTCAACAATTCTTCAACAAAAGCATGCATATTTCAATGTCCATTCCATATTGCACTTCAATGAATTTTCGAAAATACACCCAACCGTGTTATGATATTTCGTGTACTTTCTAGACAGAACGGCTCTCACAATAGCTATTTTTCATCATTACGCGAAAATTTCATTATACTTAATGACGGCTTGCTGCCTCTGGAGTGAAAACAGAAAAATAAAAAGAGTTATAAGTGTTCAAGTTCGAACATATTGAATTTCTCAGAATCGCACATTTTCCATCCAGGTCTTTGATTGCGTACTATTGTTCGCTGGATATTGGCGTTGAAAGTTTTCAATAACTTACACCCCGATTGTCACTTATGCATGCATTCTTTTATAAAAATTGATCATAATGCAACGATTGATTTTCTAGTCTCATACGCAGCTTATTTCTTCATTTTTCCTAATAGACACGTCCACGTAAACCTTACGTAAACTATGTGTAGAGATCTGGAAATTTAAAATCCGTCGCTTTTCGACTCATTTCATAAGTGACTAATAAAGCATATACAATATTATTGAGAATACATTAAGAGAAATATTTAATTTTCCGATCTCTTCACGGCTTACGAAAACTGGATGTAAGCAGTTCACATAAATGCCACGTGAACAGCTTAAGGGAAACGGGGGCGAATCCGGCACTCTTTTTTCAGATCGCGTTTTCAGTAACGAAATGTGTTTTTTGCAAAACACGCACTGAACAGACGCTTCGAGCCCCTGAAATAGCGCATTGAGGACGTCCATTTACGACCGGCTCTTTGGTATTGTACCTATGGTCGTTCCTCAAGTCCTACAATTGTACCTTAAGTCCTACTTTTGTTCCTCAAGTCCGCTAAAAACAGGGACAATATGGTCCACATTGTTTTGACATTTATAGGTTCGCGGTACACCGTATCGCAAATGTCCCCCCTCAATACGCTGTTTCAGGGGCCTGAAAATTCCAAATCTCAAATATCAAAATATTTGTAGAAACTGTGAATTGACAAGTTGTTCTTTTATTACAAAAAGTCACTCTGAAAATAGTTTTTTATAAAGACTGCAGGAAATCGTGATGCGGTTGTCCAAAGATTTGAAAAATGCATTAAGATGTTATTTGATCTTGATAAAACCATCATGAAAGGTGTATGGTTGCGGGAGTAAGAAGCCACAGAAATTCTAAAGTATCGTATTCCGCTGGAATTATCTCGAGTGCTTTTTGCAGCTGCAGATGAAAAGGAAAACGTCTCGCTTATTTTTGATCGAAAATTGGTAGATTCGGACCTCGAAAAAGGAAGACTGAAATTTTTGAAGTGAGTGTACAAAACATTCCGCAATGCGTATATTTTGTGCGTATTGATAATAATAGATAATAATCGCGTTCAGAGCACGCGATATTTTGACGGTTCAGTTCAACTTGTAAATTTTTGTATGTTTTAATTTCAGCAAATATTTAAAAAATTCAGAAAATAATAAACTTCGACGAGAAAAGTTAGCTCAAGCTTCATCGATTGAACGAACTGTATGATTCATAAAGATCCCTGGTAACATGTTTATATAAAGTTTACATGTGCCTGCTTCTGCAACAACATGTAACGCTCACGTAAACACTTTACATGGAGTTCGCATAAACTTTACGTAAACACTGGCACCACAACTGTTAACACCGCGTTTACATGACGTATGAGTAAATATGTCTCCTGAGGATTCGATTCTTTACAATTCAAACGAACTCATCATAAATGCGAAAGATCTATCATTAACCAAGTACTTATGAAAATTAACAGTACATTTCCGGAAAAAGTATGAATTACTATATTTAGTTGCAGCAGGTTTCAGGTTATATTAACTATTACCATAAGCCCATATTTTCGAACAAGGTTATCTGGTAACCCAAAATTCATACTACTCAAACGTACGATTCTCGAAGTTTTTTTTAGTTGATATCTGAAAACTTTCTTAGATCACATTGAAAGATCTGTTGCGATTCCTTTTTCAAGCGATTATGTAGATTCTATGAAACGTCTCAATATTAGTTATGAAGTTTTATTCAACGCCCGCAAGGAATATGTTACTTCGAGGCCATGCTAAAAGTGAGGGAAATGATGAACTACCTGATTGTTGACGTAGAGCGTGGGAGAAATACACCAATCCGTGGGAGAAGTGAGTACTTCTCCAACGGGTTGATTCATTTCTCTCACAAGTTGGTAAAGAAAACGTTTATGCGAATATCGAGGATATTGCGACTCATAAATTACTCTAATGTTGTTCTCGAATTGTTCACCTTCCATTTTTATATTGTTTCCCAATAGCAATATAGGGAGTTGGACACAAAAACAGTCATAAAACAGTCACTCGCGTGTTACTGCACTCGCTACGCTCGTGCAGCAATTTTCCGCTCATGGAATCTTCTCCTTCTCCCACTAGTCGCCGAATATACTATTATTACTCAATTACTCTAATAGAACAGAAGTATTTTAGGCAGAATTCAAAATCAGCCATAGAAGCATTGCGTATTTCTTCCAATGGATTAATGAAAATGAAGTGGTCGAATTTCTATCCTTCTGAACACTGTAAAAATATGTTCATTATGTTAATATGACTCATCTCAAAAATGCCTGCAGTACGAAAACCAGAGAAATCGAGGACACGACCGCAGATTTGATCATTGGAGCGGACGGTGCGTACTCTACAGTCCGGCGATTTCTCATGAAAAGACCGCGATTTGATTACCAACAAAAATACATCGAACACGGTTATGTTGAAGTTACAATTCCTGCTGCAAAGAACGGAAAAGTTAGTAATTTTTTATATTTTTCGTCATTATTACACATTGGCTTCAAAACTGATAGGAATACATATAAATGTATCATACAAATTCAGAAATAAGGCAAGTCAAAAGGAAATACAGATTTATAATTAAGTTTCAAAGCTGAACTGTCTAAGCCTGATGCTAAAATTCTTGCACTTTTTGTTGCATTCTTGGCGAAGTCTGTACAACACAAATGCAACGCATCAGCGTTACGCTCATTAAATCATTGAAATAGAACAATTCACACTTTTGAAAATAATATGACTTGTAATTCAATTACCTTATGAATAAGTAAAAGTGTAATAACCACTTTTTCATAATCATTTGCTAAAAATTGGACGATTTTGTTGGACAATCAGATTTACTCTCGGGACTGAGTTGCTTATAGTAGGCAAGAGTGGGGATGTCTCATAGCTCTCCATATTGGACGAGTTGAGCTGATTCTTACATCAAAATATTTGTGAGGCTTTAGCGCTTCTTACCAATTGAGTCATACGACGAATTTGTCCCAACAATCATTTTTGGACGATAAAAAACGTTTTTAGAACTTTCAGTCAAAATTCTGTTATAAATTCTCGAATCGTATCGATTTTTTTGAATAACATTCTTGAATGCATTAAAAAAAAGTCCTCATGATAATTCTGGTTAATTTAGCAATTCATAATATCGTTTTTCCACTGAACGTTATAAATAGTACATCACGTAAGAAGGAGCGGAAATATGCTGTTTCACAACGTGGTAGTTTTGGCGGTCGAAGCAGAGACGAGGCGAAGCCGAGTAAAAGCTCGATCGCATATTCTGCCGCGAAAAGTTGTGACATCTCCACTCTTACCTACTAGGCAGCCCAATCCCGAGCGTAAATCTGATTGCCATACGCAATCGTTCAATTCTAAAATGATTGGTGACTCAACTGTAAACTGTACACATTATCTTTTTTACGATGTTTTGCATCAGAAATACCGCAGACACAGGCTACTGTCAATGAATGAATACAATTGTCCCTTCGTTCGCAAGCATTATACAGAAACATGTTTTTGAGGGTTGTAATCACTTGGACGTCGATTAAATATTCATAAAATAAACATGTATATGTACTGGATGCAGTCTCATTCACAAATCCAGGTCATAATTCATTTTTCATCACTTCAAAATAATTACAGTATATCATCGAACGCAATGTTCTTCACATTTGGCCTCGTGGTAATTTCATGATGATCGCGTTGCCAAATGATGACGGAAGTTTCACCGGCAACATCTTCGCACCCTTCGAAACTTTCGGGAGTCTAAACAGCCCAGAAAGTCTGATGAAATTTTTCGCGGAACAATTCCCAGACGCTGTTACTTTGATCGACAAGAACCAACTTTTCAAAAACTTCTTCGAAAATAAACCGAAGACTTTAATTTCAATCAAGGTATCTCGTATTACCGTATTGCATGCTTGTGCTAATGACAATGTATAGAGCGAAAATTTCTATTCTATTCTGTCATGTCAGGTTATTGACATGACCTCGAAAAATGTTGAACAACAAAAATTTTCTGGCTTGAATCTCAGAGAAAAACCTGAAGTTACAGGGTGGAATGAACTGCGGATTTTGTTTCAGCCACCCTGAAAACATGTAACATATATACATGGTCTGACCGTAGGTCAGAAAAAAATTTCTTTGAGCGTCAAAAATTATTTTTGAGTATCTAAAACATTGGTAATGCTATAAAAAACGCATAATCTATAATTTCGCTAAACTCCGTCGGTGATGTTGGGGCATAAGGGCTCACTTTCACGAAAACAATCAGGTTCACACAATTTATATTTTTTTTCAAAAAAAGTTAGTGATAAGTTTGCCTCACTGATGACAATGCCCCACTCTCTCCTAAATTACCTAATATACCTAATATACCACATCATATTGATGTGGTATAATTGCAATGACACCAAAAATAATGTTTTGAATGTCCTATAGTGCAAACCTTATCATGTTGGAAGCAAGGCTATTCTTTTGGGCGACGCAGCGCACGCTATGGTCCCATTCTATGCGATGGGTATGAATACGGTAAGTCCCAAATTTCATAATTGTGATGATCATAGGCCATTTTGTTGTCAACTCTGTCCTATTTCTAAATTTTCTTAGATATTAATACATACCCTGACAAAGTGGAAAAATTTCTTAAATATGAAAAACAGTATCTGCGGCATTTTCGCGCTATGAATAACTGATTTTTATTATTCAATACCATTTCAGGTAATATTTGATTTAAAAAAACCATTAAATACAGCTCAAACTGTCATTTTGGGAATTTTATAGTGTTTATTGATTATGACATTATTTTATACTTGTTGATTTATAATTCAATCATTAAAAACTATTATAAAATCACTCACAATCACTTTTTCATAATTCATAACATTTATATAATGTTTTATTTCCATTTTTGATACTTGAAGAATTGTCCCTTTTGTTGACAATTTATCAAGTATCGAAAATGTAAGCAAACCATATAAAAAATGTACTATATTAATGAAAAGATGCAATTAATGATAATATGATGATTTTTAGCTATTTAAGGATAAATCAACATCTTCAATAATCAAATTGTGACATAATTGATATCGGCAATTAATGATCAAAAATGACAATTAGAGGCAGAATTTGATAATTTTTTGTCCGGATTTAACTCAAAATGATATAAAACGAATGATGTATTCTATTTCTCGCGTGAAATTGCTGCAAAAACTAATTTTTATAT
>JAPYZK010000939.1:0-23663 GCA_030522785.1 Platygaster equestris | reverse complement strand
AGCTTCATAAACATTTTGACCTAAAAATCAGCACGATTCGATCAAAATTGACTGAGAAACGGCGATTTACAAATCGCGCCACGAATGAATCGATCGCATGTTCCGCTGCGGAGGGCAGTGGACATCCCCACTCTTGCCTACTAGGCAACCCAGTCTCGAGCGTTGGGTCTGGTTATTCGAGAGAACCGTTCAATTGTGAAAATTATAAAATTTGAATCGAATTATTCTTGAATTGAGAATTCGGAAAGTTGATAAATTCCACAGATTGAAATATTTTTATATTGAATATGTACGCTCAGTGCCAATTTAGAAGTAAAAATTAAAGTATTCTAATTTTTGACGTTAAAAATTTTTCAGAACGGACATAAAAAAAATTATAGTACTTAAATTTATACATTTGGAATTTTGAAATTAAAACAATGCAAAATCAGATTAAAAAAATTCCAAGTTCAACAATGTATTCGAGAACTTAGATTTCAAAATCAAAGGTTTGGTTTTGAAAATTTGTAGATTTGCGAATTATAATGAAAAAACTGTTGCGGATTTAAAAATTTCAGTTCATTGTGAATTTCATAGTTTTGAGATTTTCAATTCGAAAATTTACAAAATTGGAAACCTGCATTTGACTAATTTGACAATCCGAAATTCGCAAAGTTCGAGGTCAGAAATTACGGATTTTAACATTTAACATTTTAACAGTTTGACATTCAAAAACTTAGCGATGACATTTACAAATGTTTGCAAACTTTAAAAATTTTCAAACTCGAATTCAAAAATTAAGGCATAAATCCTAAAATATTCAATTTTCAAAATCGTGGGATTTCGAAATACACAAAATTTTCCATCTTCCCTCGTCAAATCTCCGAAAATAAATTTCGAAACTTCCATCGACTTCTAGAATTTCACGATTTTTAAATTTAGATATTCAAATCCGATGTATTTAAGAATGTCTGAATTTCCGAATTCACATTTTCTAAATTTTGACCGATTAGATCAAAAATCCAAAGATTCGAAAAATTTCCGAATTTAATTTTTTTCAAATTTCTATTTCTATAAAAAAAAATAATTCAGACTTCAAAATCTTTGAATTTCCCAATTTTTTCAGGAGGGGGGGGGGGGGGGGGGGGGGGGGGCGAAATTGCACCCGAAAAATTGTGCCCCCACGGAGGCGAAATTGCACTCGAAAAATTGTGCTCCCACTCAACTTTTCTGCCAAAAGTAAAAAATATCTCGACTAAGGGCAATAACGAGCTGTTTATTGCCCTATAGCACATGCAAAAATGATTAGTAACCCGACACGTGAACAGCCCTTTACAGCACCGTTGCGAAAGCAGAAAAAAAATAAAAACAGCTCTTTCGGCGATAATGTAATCAATAAACGCTTATCGGCTTATCGCGCGGTCTATGAAATTCCGACGATAACAGAACGAATCGCGGTGTATTAATATCAGTTAAGGCTGGCTCCCCCATGTGTACGCGCTGAAACAATCGGCCGATCGGCCGGGCGACATTTTTTTTGCACCGCTTGGAAATGAGCGAGCCGAGCTGTAAAAAGGAGAGCTCATTAAATCGACCATTTGCATACCGCCGAGCGATTATCATATCTTATTCGTCATGGCATTTCTACCTCGCGAGAGTGTTTACGAAACTGGAATCCGCGCGATTTCGTCGCGTATCGCGAGGGGGTAGAAAAAAAAATCTTATCGCGCGACTTTTTAGCGAACCGGATAAATAGGGCAATCAATGGGCGAGGACGGAGAAATGTTTTATCTGTGGGGATGGGGTTATTTTCGAAAAATAGAACGTTCTCGAAATTTTTAGTGGTTTTGGTTTCTATAAAACTTCTATGAAAATCACAAATTTTTTGTAAAATTGATTTTATAAAATTTTCATAAAATGTGCAGTTTTTATAAAACGATTATGTAACAATTTTTGGGAGCATTTTTTTTTATAAAAATCCCAAATTTATAACAAAATAGTATATTATGTTCCAAAGGGCAAAAAGTTTTATTGGACGAATGCGAGTTTATATTCCGAGGCGAAGCCGAGAAATATAATCGTATAAGTCCAAAATAATTTTTTGCCCTTTGGAACATACGATACTTTATACACCGAAGGCAATAAAAACGTTTTTCGGGCCCGAGCAGGCCAATAAAGGACCGTTTATTGCACTGAGGTGTATACAATATTTTTATAAAGTTTTCGTAAAGTCTAAGTTTTTTTTTCCGAATTTAATTACAGCATAGGAACTATGCTGTTCCTATGCTGTAATAAAATTCTAAAAAAAAAAAAGTTGGTAAATTTTGAAGGAACAAAATTAAATTCATCTTTACGAATTTTATGAAGTAAATTCTTATTTGATAAAAATTCTATAAAAGTTTTATGAAATCGACCTTATAAATGTTTATTTTTTTATAACAATTATTTGATAATTTTATAAGGTTTTTATAAAAACTAGATCACTAGGGAAGTGAGATATTGAGTAGATTATTACAGTTTCAAAGGGAATTCTGTAAAGTTTTGGGAAATTTGGCGAAATTTATTTTATTCACGTATTTTTGGGGAATCGATGATATTTGTTGATAAATCATGGAAGTTAGGTTAGTTAATAAAGGAAGCTCTTTTGGGACCCTGAAGAATTTTCGAGAATTTATAAAAGAAAAAAAAAAAAAAAAAAAAAAAAAAAAAAAAAAAAAAAAAAATTTCGAAATGACGATTGCTGAAATTTCTCGATACTTCGATAAAACACAGAAATTGATTGAAAAAATGAAGAAAATTCAACAAAATAATCAAAAAAGACTTCCAAGTGAAAATTTTTCAGAAATTCATTACAAATTTCATAAAAGAAAATAAAAGATGCAAATTCAGAAAATTCCAAACATTTCCCATTTTCGTATATTTTCGAAAAATTTTTAAAGTATTTAACTCAATTTTTTAACAATCCTTCGGAATAAACCAAATTTAGATACAAATCAAAAATGTATGCAATTTTTCTAAAACTCTGTTCAAAAAACGAATTCTATCAATTTTATCAAGCTTTTTCCATTTCCCCATGAACTCTACCAAACTCCACCGTCGTTCGAAATCCCCCAATTTCGCAACTCGTGGCACAATGTACTATTTCTTGGCACTCGACGCGAAGAAAACTCGCACAGAACGTGAATTCGAGGGTTCTCATGTTAATTCCGTTCCACTTTCGATTCCGTACGCGGCGCGATTAGGTGGAAAAAATGTGGGATCAATAATGCATGAGCGACATTTGGTTCAAACGGCGTGTGGCTCAAGGTCACGGGCCCATCGTGGATGGTCCACGACGCCATGCGAATCTCTCTTTCTTCTGCACTCAGAACACTCGAGCTTCAGCCCATTTACGATGCGGCCAGACTAAATGCGTTTCAAAGTCGGCGAGGTTGCGGCGTATTATGTCACGGTTCTGGTTTGTTCACCGCGATTCGAGCGCGGTAGAAAGTTGGATGCGTAACGAACTGTTATGAAGTGACGTGAAATGCGACTAAGTTTTCGACGTGACGCAAACGTAAACAATCGTCGCCGGCATCGCGACGCCGGCCCTGCTGGAAGGAATCCATTGAAAATTGTAGAACGTTCCAATTACCAATGGTGCCTTATGTTAAATGGAATGGACTTTTCAACTAGTGCCAATTTAAGACACGAAACAAATAAAGACGAAGTGTATCTGTCTTTTCTTGAGAGCACTTTAATTAATTTTTCACCATTCTAACCTCCAAATTGGTACTTTAACATGTTTTGTCGGTTTCCATGGTGAAAAGCTATGTTCGCAACGTTAACGTTTTGGCCATTTTTAACTTTTTATTTCTCACCTTTTCTTTACTACTTTAAATATTGAAACAGAACTACAGCTGAACGTCGATTGAGTATACTCCGATCGAGTACACTCTAATCCACCGTGAAGATCTTGGCAGCGATAAGGCTCCGAGTTTCACAGCAGGGAGCGAATTCCAGAAGCCTGTAAAGTCATCAATGCTCTGTCATTTTTGGGTTTGGGTCCCTCGAGGTTTCTACCTGATGTTGTTTCTACCCGTTTTATCACTAATTCGATCGAGTAGATTGATTACTTAAGACCCCCGAGCCGAGTACTCAATCGACGTTCATCTGTAATTTAGGATTATCATAAATATGAACTCAATTGAAGGGCGAACGATCAAAACGGCGTAACCCACATTTGCTGCAAAGCTCATTTTTACATATAATATCGTAAGAAAACGACCCTTATCGCAAATGTGGTTTACGCCCTTTTGATTGTTCGCCCTTCAATTAGGTTTTAAGGCTGTATAAGCAATGTTTTTGTCTATCACTTATTATGAGGACATGGATTCATTGCAACTATTGATTAATTTATAAAATTTTCCACAATTTAAAACAAAAAAAAGCAAATACCAAGTTAATGGTTTCTCATTCATGATTAATCAGTGGAAGATTGAATTATGTGAAAATAATGTTCTTTTTGTTTCTCCTTTCATAAACATCACACTTCAAACACGAAGAATACGAGGTTTCTAATTTTTTCATTCGTTTCTTACTTGTCTCGTTTTTACTCCCGACGAATCGTGGCAATCAATAGATACTTTTTCCATCGATTCGAGCAAACTGCAAATTACATTTTTCTCCTTTCGCTGCGAAATATTTTTCAACTGCGCGCCGAGATTCGCGGTTGTGCAACGTAAACGGTATCGATCTCGCGGCGATTCAAATGCATTAACTCGGGATCACCGTTCTTCTGGAAAATCACGAAGCGATGTATAACATGATTGCTCACTCTTATAGAAATTTTCTGAACGAATTGCTATAGATTTTTTATTGCCTAATCTGATACTTTTTCGATTCAAAAGGAACCTGCGAGGATTTCAGAAATCGATAAAGATTTGATGACTTTTCCGGGAATATTAAAAAATGTACGGAACCTTGAAATTTCCGGAAATATTACAAAATGTTTTCTTTTGTCCAAACTTCCCCCCCTAAAACCCCCGTCTCCAAACCAACGAACGAAAATTCAACTCCAAATCTCCCATTGTTCCAGTTCCGCCAGCTTGGATCAAAAACCAAACCTCACCCCCGAGATGGAGTCCCCAGACCGAGTGGAGGACGTAGAAGCCACATCAGACTACAACTACGAAGACCTGGACAGTTGCGACGGCGAAACGATGACAACCAGCAGCTGCGAGAGCGACAGCAACAACGTCGACGACAACGACACCGAGGATGACGACGAGAAAAACAACAACAAAAGCGACAAGAATGACAACGACAGCAATGACGGCAAGAGTAGCGTGGAGTGCGAAACGGAGCAGAGACTGGCGGTGCTCAGCTTCGAGCAGGTTCGCCGGTTGAACGACGTGATGAACGAGGTGGTCAGCATCCACGGGAGGGGCAACTTCCCGACGATCGAGGTCAGGCTAAGGGATCTGGTGAGCGTGGTGAGGGCGAAACTGGAGGCCGACTCGAGCAACGGGGGCGCGGGCATGAAGGTCCGGGACATAAGGCTGAACGGGGGGGCGGCGTCGCACGTGCTCGCCACAGAGTCCCAGCCCTACAACGACCTCGACCTCATATTCGCGGTCGAGTTCTGGAGCGGCCGGCACTATGACAAGGTCAAGACCGCGGTGCTCGGCTCCCTCTTCGACCTCCTGCCTGAGGGCGTGAGCCGCAAGCGGATAACCACCTGCAGCCTCAAGGAGGCCTACGTCGGGAAGATGGTCAAGGTCAGCAACGACGGGGACCGCTGGTCCCTCATCTCCCTCGGCAGCTGCTCCCGGGGCCACCGCAACGTCGAGCTCAAGTTCGTCGACTCGATGCGCCGGCAGTTCGAGTTCTCCGTCGACTCGTTCCAGATCGTACTCGACTCCCTCCTCCTCTTCTACGAGTGCAGCAAGCTCCCCATCGGGGAGAACTTCTACCCGACCGTCCTCGGCGAGTCCGTCTACGGGGACTTCCGGGAAGCCCTGCAGCACCTCCACAAGAAGCTCATTTCCACGCGGCAGCCGGAGGAGATCCGGGGCGGCGGCCTCCTCAAGTACTGCAACCTCCTGGTGAAGATGTACAAGCCCTCGGAGCCCGAGTACATCAAGACCCTGGAGCGGTACATGTGTTCCCGCTTCTTCATCGACTTCCCCGACATCGCCCAGCAGCAGGCCAAGCTCGAGAACTACCTGTGGAACCACTTCGTGGGCTCGGAGGAGGAAGGCCTCAAGTACCAGTACCTTATGCTCCTGCACGGCGTCGTCGAGGAGTCCACCGTCTGCCTGATGGGCCACGAGCGCCGGCAGACCCTCGCCCTCATCGAGAACTTGGCCTACCAGGTACTTTGCCAAGAGCAACAGCAGAGACTGACGCACCAGCAACCGCCCTCTTCGCCCCCGGCCTACGTCTATGCCAACGGCTACTACTACACCCCCGTCATCTCGGCGCCCTGCTGCTACAGGTGCAACTCTTGGATGACGTGCTTGTCGTGATATGCAGCCAGGGACAAAGTTCCGAGTGCACTGGTTTCGACTCGGGTGAGGAACCGAACAATGAGGTTGTCGTCTGTACATATGAGAGCGTGTTCTTTTTCCGCGGATGAGTGAGGGGTTTCATTTCCGTGTACGCTCATGTTGCCACTTCTCTCTGGCTTTTTTGAAATCTTATATGAACCTTCGACGCGGTTTTTGTAACAATAAAATGTGCACTCGTCAACTGGTTGCTTGTTTTGCACTTATTCCCGTATTGTGGGGAAACTGGTTGTTGAGGTTTTGGATGGTGTTTTGGCAATTTTTGGAGGAGTGAGCGGAAGTGTACTTTGTGAATGACTTGGAGACGTGAGTTACCGTGTTGTACGTTTATGTATCTGAATGTTCTACACTTTTGGTCAATTCTCAAGGGGTTGCCTGCAGGACCTCGTTTAAGACGTCTGGAAGCGGTTTCTGTTGAGTACGATGTCCTGAAAACACAACTTATCGTTTTTCGAACCAAGACTTGACTTGGGACAATCGTATGCATTGCTGACATTGAGTCATTCTTTTCTAGTTTGAGATTGTTGATTGAGAATGGGTTATCCAGAGGTTTGATGACGTGTAGAACTCTCAGCTTCAACTAACACAAACTCTGATCAAACTTGTCACTTTTTTTCGTGAGTCTACATGTTTCAAGGTCATGATGTTATTATGTAAGGTGTGTTCCGACGCGTCCATCATGGCGGCCATGGTGAATGGACCAATCACGCCTTCTTTCCAAATGCCGCCATTTTAATCGGAGAGCCAATAGGAAAACGTGGCGCGAAACTTCCAAGCAGATGTCATTTATAAAACGTTGATTCAAGATGGCGGCATTTGGGAAGCACGCGTTGTGCGCAGTACGCACGAAAAATGAGTCCTCGATAGGAGCATACCTTATATAATTATAGAATGTTTCAAGGTTTGCGTGATGTCACTGTGTGCAGGTTTTCGGGTAGTGACCCCTGGGGACTGAATTTCGAAATGACGGCTCGGATATAAGAGGAAATTTGGAAACATTTTTTTTTACTTTTCCCTTAATTTTCCAAATTCACGAACTTGAATCTGTGAGATCGGAAAATTGTACCATTTTTTATCTTCTCGGTTTGAACGTGGATTAGTATTTACATTTTCGTCAACTTCAGGAGTGAAATATTTTACTACACTGATCTGAACTTTTGCGTTACCTGACTTGGGAGTGTATAATTTTCTGAGAATCGTTTAATCTGAATTTTCCGAACATTTCCGAAATTTTTCCGAATTCGTAGATTTCATAACTGTTCTCGAGAAATGAACTGGCCGTTAGGGGTCGTCCATATAATACTTTACACATTTAGGGGAGGGGGGGTTCAGACATTTGTGACGAAATGTGACAAGGAGGGGGGGGGTCGGTCTTGTGTTACGTCACAAAAAATTGTTTATTTAAATACTTAAGCTTATTTTATGAAAATGTTCAATGTCATTATAGTCGGAATTCCCGAAAGCAGCACGAAAAAGGCTATATTTATTGATTTTTTCAATGTAGAAAAGAAAGTAATTTATAGCCGTAACGATTAATTTATATGAATAAATGTGCTTATATCTATATTTAATGGAAAAAATTAATGAAATGTAAAAAGTACTTTAATTTTGAGTAAAATAGGGTGTGATGTGACTTTGGGGGAGGGGGAGGGGGGGGGGGTGTTTAAAGTGGGCCAAAATCATGTGACGTATTATATGGACGACCCCTTAGTTCCGAAATACGCCACCTTGGGTGCTACGTAAAAAAACAATCATAGTGAAGTAATGAAACATACTGATTATTTCGATTACATTTTGTGAATTATACAGTGTTGATTCTTATAAGAATTTGACGAGATTCCAAGGACAGTTATTCCAAAGGCAGTGGTGAAATTATGTAAAATCGAATAATGGCGCGGCCTTCATATTCCATAGCAGATTTACATTAAAACTTAATAAACCATCCAAGCGAAATAACAATGAAAGTAGTAATTCTTATCAGAAAAAGTCGTCTAAAAACGAAATACAGTCAATTGTGCCACAGTGGAAAAAGCGACAAAATTTAAAGTTCCCTGATAGTCATATTTACGTTAACTTTATGTAGTTTCTACGTGAATTTTATGTAAACCGTTGATTCATATGTCACGTCAGTTCACATCAACTTGATGTAAACATCATGCAAACAGTTTGCAGTGTGTTTGGGAAATGTTGACGTAAACATGTCTACCATGGTTGTATCGCTGTCACATGAATTGAAAGTTTCTCTTTCTTTTCGAGAAATAAATCATCGAAAATTATGGAATTTGAAGGGGCCAGCACCAGCTGCCAGCAGAAATTCAAAACTCGTGAGAATAAAATGATGAGGTTTTTCTCGTTTTTCAATCTCTCACGACACGACTAGCGAACAAGTTTAACGTTCTGTATCTGTTTCTTGAAAGTATACATATGGCAAATGCTTGTAAATTCGAGCCGCATTTTTAGGGTTAAACCGTAAGCAACAACTTTTTTCTTACGAATACGCAAGATATGGAGACAATGCATTTTGTAATTTAATTTTCTCGCCCTAGATCGTTGATCTCCAGAGAGTGTCACGAAATAGGAGAAAATCTTGAAAACAGAGAGTTCTTTCTGGAAATCCGAGACGAAAGTTCCTTTGTCATTTTTGGAAAAACTCAAAAAAAGCAAGGTTAGGGACATTCAAATTTGGAAGAGCAGCGCGCGGCGCGGTGGCGTCGTGGAACTAACCGAGCCACGCCCTTTTTTTTGGTGATTGACTTTGATCGACGATAACTCTGATATTTTTGAGGGCGGCCAAAAATGGTTGGGAAGTTTCGTCTTGAATTTTTACCGAGAATCTGTTTTTCGGATTTGCTGGATTATTTGTTTGCCGGGGAGGTAATTTTTCATTAAATCCGGAGGATTTTTGACATTTTTGAAATTCTGCTTTTAGGAACTGTGATGGGGTTTTTTGAGTTGGGAAGTTATAAATTAGGTTTTTTAGGAGAATTTTTCATTTTTGAGACTATTTTAGAATTTCTGAGGATGAAAACGAGTATATCTTGAAATTTTCGATATTTTTTCAAAATATAGAAAGGTCTGTGAAATTTTTGGGAAATTCGTCGATTTTTCGAGTTCGAGAAAGTTCTGAAATCTTGATTTTAATTGGCAAATTAGAGAATTTTTAGGAATTCGTAGAATTTCGAATGGTGCTAATTTGAGAAATATCAAAATGTTTCGAAGTCTTCGAAATTAGGAACATTCTTGGGCATTTATGGAATATAAATTAGATTATTAAATGAAAAAACGAAATTTCCGAAAATTCATCGAAATTAGTAAAAATACTCACGAACCGTTTGTAATTTCAGCAAACTTCATAAAAATGCTCACGAATCACTTTTATTATTCAAGACGTGAAATTTTATAAAATCCTAGGCATTTGCAGTTTTGCAACGAACTGTTTGAAATTCATGGATTCTCGAAAATTACTGGAAATTTTGTAAAAAATGTCTGGTACGAGGAAAAAGTATATAAAATACTGGAAAATTCGCAAAAGTCCTTGGAAGTATTCACGGATCGTTCAGAATTTCCACAAATTTTCGAAAATCTCCAGAACACCCGATAAATTAGGATCGAAAAATAGTGAGAATTTCCGGAAATCTGGAAATCTAAACAAATTCCACGATTTCTGGAAATTTTATTCGTTTTTCAGAAAATAATTCGAATCAAGGAAGAATAATTAACCTTATTCATAATAATTGCTGTGAATTCGGAAATTCTCACAAATACTTGAAAAAGGAGAGAAAAAAAACCGAAAATGTTGCAAAATTTTGTGTTTTAGAACCAGAAAGAAATTGATTTCCCACATTTCATTTTCGAAAATATTCGAAATTTTTCCAAAAAATCATCTATGCAAAACAAAACAAAACAAAAAATACAGTCGGCGCTCTAAAAAAAAAAAAAACATGGCTCTATTTAGAACGCCGATTGTAATTCAAAAATGCATGAAAACTCACAAATATCATCAAATACACCCAAAAATTGTTCAAAACTACATCAAATTCCCCAAAATTCACCACAATCTTCCAAAATACTCTCAAACCAATAAAAATTTTCAAACATTCTCGAAAACACTCTGAAAAAGGTACAAAGCCCTCCGAAAACTTCTAAAAACATCAAAAATTTTCAAAATAGACAAAAAAATCTTCCAGATTTAGTAGGAAAATTCCTAAGATGCCCGGCAGCACTATGCGCTCAAAGGGGATCATCGAAAAACACGCTCTAGGCGAAGTGGGGATTATTTTTACTGAAACGTCCAATTATACATCACGCGTGGTATGCGACTTTGCCTCGCAACCTCGGGTTGAATTTTTTTTATTCTTCCCCCCCTCCCCCATTATTTTCGCGCCTCCATTATTTATAGCGCCGAACCGATGGTCTTTACACGAACATTTCTATGTATGCGAGTATGATATTTTTCTCCGATAACAAAATATTATAATGCGTGGCTGTGAACACAGTTCATTTAGGTTCTGTAAGTCTAGAGGTAGATATTTGTCACTGTATAAACATGTTGTAAAGTATTCGCGAGTATCTTTGTCATCGTGCGTAATTTAGCCGAATTTTTCGTGCAATATTCGAAAAATGGAAATTCGAGGGGCTCTGAGTACCATTGGAAAAATGGAGCAAATGAGCCTTGTCGAGAAGGCACTTGGCACCTTTTGAATTTTCGTTTTCCGAGTGTGGTTATCGTGAAAGGAACAAAGATTCGATCTCTGAAAATGTGCAGCCGAGTTTGTAAAAGTTTTGTATCGATTGGCCAAACTCCATGCAATAAAGGATTTATTGGTTTGAAAACATTTGTTTTGTTTATTGTTGATTTTGTAATGGATGTTAAAATTATTGGAGACGATTAAAACTTTGGATAAAACCTCCATAATACAGTCAAGTCTCGATTTAAGTTAGTCTGGCGTGGGCGAAATTTTTCGGAAGACGTAGAATTTCTCAAGTTGACGCGAATACCGAAATAGAAAACAGGTGAAATGTGACCATGAATAGAGAACACGAAAAATGATATGACGAAGTAATTAAAATAGGTGGAAATCACCGATAACCTCGAAAAAAGTTAGGTAAGGTCTTGAAATAATTCAACTCCGAAAATGAAAGAAAGTGGGAAAATATCAGGTTTTGTCGCTCAATTGCCCATTCTCCATTGATTCAGCAATGGCGCACTCTTCCTTTCTGCGATCAGCGAAAGTATAGGCAAGTATCGCGTAGTATGCGGCGGCGTTCTTTTCGATTGCCAGAAGTCATTCGCACGCGAACAAATCCTTCGACACATTCGCTCGAATTTGAAACGCGCTCAGTTGGTCAATAACGACTCGTATTTTTTCCCGACAGGATCGATTCCCGGTCGAGCAACATTATAATATTGCGCCGATTTAAATACACCGCAGACGCTAATTATTACACTATGCGTACGGAAATTTATGCCACGTTGTCATTTCAAGTTTCTAACACGATCGTATACCTATGGTAAATCTGATGTTTATGAAACGCTTTGGAAAATTACGAGGTGACCTTATAGGCATTTATAAGGTTTATTTTCCTTGTAAGGTGAACTATCTTTGATTCTTGAAGATTCTTCAAAATCTTACGAGATTTTCGTATTTCTGATGATAAAATTATAAGTTTGTCAAACTTATAAGCTAGGTTTGAAAAATCAAAAATGTGGTTATGTTCGTACATTTTACGGATAAGCACAGCTGTTCTGAAAAAAAAAATTAATGATTTCAGCGAGTGCATTTTCACGCTCAAGAACTCAATTATGTTTCAATTCAGTAATGACGTATCGGCGAACGTCAACAATTCGGCGATTCTTGATATTATTTGCATTTCTTGCGAGTACGTCATAATTTCTCGACGAAGAATGTGCTTTACCAATAAAACATCTTACACAAGCAACAAATAAACTTCTCATCAAAATAATTATTCTCAGCCATATTGTTTGTCCTGCGGATGATGCAAATATGCGTACAAAGAAAATTTTTGAGTATATTTTGGGAATTTCAATTTATTCGATGATAAAGCGCCGAGTCAAATATTTGTATACGTGATGAAATGTTGGATCTTGGGAACACAAACAAACAAAATAACAATTGTTGCTAACTTCGAAAATTTCCGATTTACTGTAGATGAAATATTTACACATTGGTGTAGAAAAAAAATTCATATAGGGTGTCTGAGAGAAATTTTAGAATTTTGGATGTTTGTTTTCTTTAAAATTTTGCGTGCAAATTATCATTACCAGTATCAAAATGCAGATTTTCATAAAAACTTCATCATTTCCAGACACCCCGTAAAACCTCGCGCATTTTCAGTTGTAAATACTCCAAAAATGTATCAAATATACGAACGACACTATTATATTATCACGGTATCACAGAATCACGTCCGATCTCGATATCATCGCCACTTTTTGAATTTACAAGTTGCTGGCACTGCAAAGCGCGACGTTGTTGGAGCCGCAAACATCTCGGGCAACAATGATTTCGTTTCGTCCAACAATTCGTGTGATAAACAGTATTGCAGTGTCGACAATTCAACGCACTCGCATCCCATGGGTATATGACTTCATCGTTGCCACAGAGCTCGCAAAGATGCCCCCTTAAACATTTTTTATATTTCCCGTCACTAACCTTAAAATAGCGGATTCACTGATACAGGGGAGTATCTACTAAAAATGGCGCCCATTGGCAGAGAACTGCAATAATTCCCCCCCCCCCCCCTCACCTCTCATGCATGGTGTGTAAAAGTTTTCGAATTTTCGGAAGTATGAAAGATTTGGAGTTTTGAAATTACGAGAATTTTAGAGGATTTAGAAGTTTCGAATAAATACGTGAAATTTCGGAATTTTTGAAGTTTTAAAGGTTGGAAGCTTCGAAAGTTTTGAAGTTTTTGGGTTTGTGAAGTTTGGATGAATTTTCAAGAATATTGAAGTTTTACAGTATTTCGAAGTTTTGTAATTCAGAAATTTTTTATTACTTTCAATTTTTCAACAATTCTGAGGTATGAAAGATGTCAAGTATTTCGATTTTCAAAGTTCTGGAGATTCCGAAAGTTTTGCAGTTTTGCAGAATTTTGAAACTTCCAGGCTTGAAAATTCTGGAAATTTCGAAGTTTGAAAGAATTCCGAAGTTTTTAATTTGCGAACTTTTGCAGCTCTTGAGGTTCTGGAAATCTCGAAAATTTTCGAGTATTAAAGAATTTGGATGGAATTGGAAGTTTTTAATATCATTTTGACGTTGAAACTGGCGCGTACCCTGCTTGCTATACCCTATATACGCTTCTGCACTTATATGCGTATACATATACAAGGTGCCCCAAAGTAAACCACAGATTCGCCATAAAATTCTAGGACGACTTTCAATCAATAAAGATCTTCCCATGACAATTCCATAAGAAGTTTCCATCATCGCGAAATATATTCTACGAAATTGCTCACCTGGCTTTGCACAAATTACAGGTGTCCGCGATGTGTCTGCGCATCGCTTCATGGGACACGTGCATTTCTTCCACAAGCGAGCCGTTTTGTAGATCGATCAAATCCTTGATGGAATAAGTCGAGGAATTTTCCAAAAAATGCGTCCGCAAACCTGACCTCCACGGCAAGCCTTGGACGTTTGCTTCGGGGCATGCGACTAAGTAATGCTTCATCATTTGCAGCTCTTCGCGGAGTTGCTAAAGAAAAAAAAAAAAAAAAAAAAAATCGTAAACGACCTATTTCTGGGACACCTAGGCCCATTAATGAGACATATAGAATGATGAGTCGTGTATAAAATCATCAATTCATGATCTTTTCTAATATCTAAGAAAATCTACATTTTATCAATTTCTCATTATCGGGACCGTCCCATTAATGAGTCCTCTGCGTTAGCTGTCACTGTCAAATCACCTTCACCAAAGATAGATCAGGTACAAGGCTGAAAAGTTTAGGATTCAATTCTTCTAGGATGAGTACGGGCTTCTCGTGTAGTAAAGCGAGAAGCTGGTTGGCAGCCTGACTCACAGCTCGGGGCTCCATGTCCCAGTTGCGAACGACGCTAAATTTATTCTGTACTTAAGTCTTGAGAGTATTAAGGTGCTTAGAAACCAAGGTGAATCCCGGAAACAGATTCCTCTTAAAAATCTGAGTCAGAATAATTTCCCCCTTTAAGAATCGTCTCTGGATCCACCACTGCGATGTCAACTCAACACTGGTACAGTTTTTCACCAGTGTAAGGACGTTTATGTATATTAAGTTGAAGTGAGTATTTTGAAAGTCAAGTTTGAACGAATATAGTTTTTGGTCCGTGTGAGAGCCAAAATTTGACTTTGGAAACTGTATACTATAATAATACTACTAACATGAATTTATAAACGTCAATTCAACACTAGTATGGTTTTTCGCCAGTGTGAGTACGCTTATGTCTCTTGAAGTGGAGTGAGGCGTTTGGGGGTTAGGTTTGCAAGTTTTGCACTAATACAGGTTAGGTTTGCACGGTTATGGTTTTTTGCCCGTGTAAGAGCCAAAATTCAACTTTGGAAACTGTATAATATATGAATATACTGCTTACATTACTAAATTGATGTCAATTCAACACTAGTACGGTTTTTCGCCAGTGTGAGTAAATTTATGTCTCTTAAAGTGGAGTGAGACGTTTGGAGGTTAAGTTATCAAGTTTTGCACTAATACGGTTTTTAGCCAGTGTGAGTGCGTTTACGTCTCTTAAGATGAAGTGAGTCTTTTCAAGGTTAGGTTTGCAAGAATATAGTTTTTTGTCCATGTAAGAGCCAAAATTTGACTTCGGAAACTATATACTATAAGAATACAACTGACATGAATTTATTGATGTCAGTTGAACACCGGTATGGTTTTTCGCCAGTATGAGTACGTTCATGTCTCTTGAAGTGCAGTGAATCGTTTGGAGGTTAGGTTTGCAAGTTTTGAACTAATACGGTTTTTTGCCAGTGTGAGTACGTTCATATGAGTTTTTTGAAGGTAAGGTTTGCATGAATATGGTTTTTTCCCATGTAAGAACCAAAATTAGACTTTGGAAACTATACTATAAGAATACGACTGACATGAATGAATTGAGGTCAATACAACACTAGTACGGTTTTTCGCCAGTGTGAGTAGTTCATGTCTCTTGAAGTGGAGTGAGTCGTTTGGAGGTTAGGTTTGCAAGTTTTGCACTAATACGGTTTTTCGCAAGTGTGAGTACGTTCATGTCTCTTAAGGTGAAGTAAGTCTTTTGAAGGTTATGTTATCATATTTTACACTAATATGGTTTCAAAAATCTACTGTTACTTCGGCGGATCGAAGATTAAACATTTCCAAATTTTCAATTTCGATCGTAGATGAGTGACAAGCCCGGGAACTTTCACCTCAGATTTTTGCGAGGGATCTGATTTTTTAATTTGTTTCCCGGACTTTGTAATGGATGACGTAATAATTATCAAATACCGTGCTGGAATGACCGAAACGTTGTTCCAATGACACCGCTGGCAGTAGTAATGGCCAGTGTAATCGCAAAGACGCGGCTCCGCGTATCCCAAGTCTACAAAAAGTGAAAAAGAAACATACGATCACGCAAATAACTTTTTTTTTACACTTCCTGGCCGATTACTTGTTGTCCGAGACAAGGCCAGGGCCCGAATCTTTGCGCTCACGTGAATTGTGTCAAGGCAATAAATTACCCGGCGGGCAAAAAATATTCCAATTTCACGTATGTACCGATACTTGCAACACGCCAGAAGGAAGTGCACGTGAGTGACGTTACAGAATAATGAAAATCAATGTCAGATTTTAATGTGTTTATTGCGAAAATACCAGCAGAAACAAGAGTATCAAATTTAAATTTCTTACTACGTAGTTTACGGAATTAGAAAGTTCCGATATATCATAATCGAGTACCAAAATCTCTCTTAAAGTTTTCCAATTTTCGAAATTCAAATATCATATTTTTTCGATTTTGGAAAACGTCCTCGAATTCTAAATCATCGAATTAAACAATTTACTGGAAAATGATTGATATAAATTCGGACCATACCTGCAGTAACATATTTGATAAAATTGTTGCCAAAACACGACAGCGATAATCCTTTCGAGTCAGCTTGTAAAAGTCATAAAATATGTTAAACTCGTGTACCATTTTGGTTCAATGAATGAAAATTCCTCTATTCACTACAGAATTATTATAATCTATGCTTGAAAATTTAAATTTCGAAAGAGATTCTGGCGTTCTGAAAACAAGGAAAGTGTGAAATTTTAATCAAAAGAGAGTACGAATCGTGCGTTCCCAAGTTCATTGATTTCTCGTTCAATCATTCCCCGGCCGAAATCAAAGTTTATACTTACTGAATGTTATTTTAACGTTGCACTCGGCGCATCGATAGCCTTGCAACGACAGGCCATTTTCCGGGCAAATGTCTTTGGTGTAAGTATATCCCCCGGTCTCGCTCGCGATAACGTGAACGCAAACGCGGCAAATGTTGCTCACGCATTTCCAGTGGCAACAGAATCCGCAATCTGCGGACGGAAACGAGATTTTTCGATAAATCTCGCGAACGGGAGATAAGATTTGTACACCTATACCTTATACCTATACTCTCGTAGATATGTTTTTTCTTAAAGTTTATACGCCAGTGCGTCCGCAAGTGCATGTTAATATTACGTAAACTGTATGTTAACGATTATTTATGTAAATTTTGACGATTATATTATTTTGATGATTATAAGCATACGAAAAAGCGTCACGTGGGGGGGGGGGGAGATTAAAATATGTCTAAATTTGCATCACGTGATTTATGAATGGCCCCATAAACTCCCTGTGGACTACTCCATGTAAACTGCCAGCCTTGACAGCACGTTCATCCGAACATGTCTATTTGGGTTCATTACATCGATATCGATAAAATATCGACAAAAACGTTGATGAAAATGCTCACCGCTGCAGGAAAACCATGATTGTAGCATCGTCCAAATGGTCCCGCTGCAATGGTCGCAATACGTCGGCATGGACTTGGCGATATGATACTTTTGAGGCATCAAATGATGGCCCAAAACGACGCGTTTCTCCAAAACGCCACCGCCCATAGACTCGCGAATTTCTTGCGCCCTCAACCTCAACTCGATCAAACGCCTGACCAGCCATTTTCGCTCCTCAGAACATTCCGCGCTTTCAAGTACCAAATTTTTACATTTCTCTATCATTACCTCGAGATCCTCTTGCGATAACGACTGAAAAAACGCGATGAAATTCGAACATCAGTAAGAAAAATGTCGTTTGATAATTGCTCGATTTTTTTAATGATATTAAATCATTTATTCATTATTTTTTGATAATACCAGAAAAGTGCAATAAAACTCAGAAATTGGAATATTCAACCTCAATTTTCAACTTTTATTGATGATTAATTATTTTTCCACAATATTTCATTTTATCAATTGAGCACATTTTTTCCATTCACCTTTGATAAATCAAACAAATCTGGTTCAAGTGAATGTGGGATCGATCTTTTACTTCGGAAATCGTCATTTTCTTCACCAGTGACATAATCAGACGAAGATGATGGGGTCGTCGACGGTGTTCTCATCAAATATTTGTCATTGGATTCTTCAGTGTCAGAACTTGAATTCATTTTTGTTTACGTACCTGGAATTTCATAGAAAATGTAAAAAAAATGTTCAAAATAGATTTCGAAACTTATAGAGTGAGACGTTGTAAAAATGTATTTATGTATGTACATACGAAAAAGCGAATAAGATATTCCTGTTCTCAAGGGTCAACATTAATTACCTCCAAAACTTGATTTAATGTCGAATTGTGAATATTATTAATATTTGTCACAATTTGTACTATTTACCAATTGTTACCAATTTACGCTATTTACGCTATTTACTATTTACAAAACACTGACAGTAGTGACAGCTGATGACACAAAAATGGCGTCCAAAAAAGACACAGTGAAAACTACTTGACTCAAGCAAGTGTTTTATTTTCGTATTTTCGTTTTAATGAAGTTTTACAGATCACTTTTCTTTTTTATTGATTACACATTTCAAGACACAGACGAAGCTTTCCGTTATTGTTTTTTATTTTTTAATATCAAATGTCTACTTCGTTACTAGCTACACCGTGTAGCCTACACGTTGTATCGCACACATTTGAATTTCCCGCCATAAAATTACCACATGTATGCGGCCGCCATAACCGGCCACAATGCCCACACAACCCACACAACAACAAAAACAGCAATAACAATAATGATATGCATACGTCGTAGTATTATACGGAGACGACAAATTGTAGTAAATGTCAGTATTTTGCAAACTTTTTGAGTGTTTTCTAGACTCGAGTGTTGATTGGTGTTAGTTACTGTCAACTGGTGCAAATTGTCTTCATATGTACGCGTAATATCCAAAATACATCGATTCTAACCTGACAGGTAACACGACAATGAATAATTAGAATCCTATTGATAACGATTAGCGTCAAATTTACAATCATAAAAATATTTATTTCTTTTTTTTTTTACTTTGAATCCCTGAATGTATAGTTGTCACTAGTTAATATAGATTGCATAAATAATAGATAATGGGAAAATGGAAAAAGTTAGCAATATCAATGTTATAAATTTTGACATTCATTATTGAGTTAAAATTAGTGAGTTTAAAAAACTGGAAAGATAAATTCAGAACTGTGCAGGTTTAGCAGTGAAAATATTTAATGTCACAATTTTACGATTTCGATATATGCTACTTCTGTCAAAGAAAAAATTTAAAAGACTTGAAATTTTTCAACTTGAAAATTTGCAAGTATTAATACGAAACAAGTATAGAAAATTTATTTATAATTTATGTATACGTATGAAAATTAAAAAAGTAGACAAGCGTAACAGGGTAAAATTCAAATATAAATTTTTAAATTCCAACATTGTCTTAAACATTGACTATCGAAGTTGCAAACTGGAAAAATTGGAGAATGTCAACGTTGAAACACTTGAATAATTTTTTCCAGTATTTGATTTATAGAATTTGGAAATCGAAGAATAATTTTTGTTGTTACTAGAAAAAGAAAAGAACAGTGAAATTTAGAAAACTCTAATGAATAAACTTGAAAAACTTGAGATAATTCAGTTTTCTGCTAAAAATCCAAACATATAAAGTAAAAACAGCAAATAAAATAAATGGATAAAATTTATAATGCTCCAAATTCTTTGTTTCCGAGTTTCAGAATTTTTAAGTAAGATAATTTTGAAAATTATTTCAATTGTTTTGTTATCGAATGAATTAAATAATTTCCATGCTCAGACAGAATTGAACAATTTTGATTTTTTTCAAACTGCAATCTTATACGTAATAAACATCCAAAATTCCAAAAATTATTGTAAAACATTCACTATAATGCATAAAAATTTTAAACTCCCTTTATTACAAAATTGAAAAATTGAAATTGAACGATTGAATTTTCGAAAACTTGAATTTTATATTTTCAAAACTTATTAATTCCAAAGTTAAAATTAAAAATTTTTTGAAGCTTGTATTTGTATTAGGGAATCAAAAACGTCTGAATGAACTGGAATTAAAAATGCAGAAAACTGAAACTTAAAAATCCAATGTTCAAAAACTGTATAATTTTGTAATGTACAAAACTTTATAATTTCGAAATGTTCATTTACAAATCTGAATATCAGAAAATTCTTCAAACTTGTAATTGAGAATCTAAAAATCAACATTCATTCAACCAGAGATTCAGAGTTTTAGATTGAAAAATTTAAGTACATGATAACGCGCGTTAATTATGTATTTAATAACTGCATACCCCTTGCTAAAAGATGTAATTTTTATGAGCAATAAACTATTATTATATATATCATTATAACATTCATTTAACCAGAGATTCAGAGTTTTAGATTGAAAAATCTAATTTTAAACATCTTTTCAAAACTATAAAAATTATCTACTCTGAAATTTGAGATTTCTCGAATACATCCATTGTGGAGCAAATTTTTCCACTCTTTTACTTGTTTCAGCATAATATTAAATAATCTATAAAATTTGAAACTTTAGACGGCAAAATAAAAATGTGTGAATTTAAAGACCAGAATAGTGAATTCAGAATAGAAATTATTATAAAGTATTAAGGTACAAATTCATGGGTCGCTGAAAAACGAGCGACGTGCTAGTTACGCTGTTTTTGCCCGTATGATTCGGTTTCAGCGATGAGAAACGAAAGTTGGGTTTCTCCCAACTTTTGAGCGACATTTTAGTGACGTCACTCTAGTGCCTCGTAGATGGGCATATTTCCGTGATTATTATAGAATTTAATATATTATTCCTGCATTTTATGTTATATTAAGTGATAAAAAATGGTTTTTGGAATATTTCATGATAATGTTTCGAAATTCACGTGAAAACTGGATTTCCTAGATTGACAAATAAGATGAATTCATTAACTGAATATATCAGTTCGATAATATATATTAATTAAAGTGATGGACAACATCAATTGTTCGTATTATCTTGCTAAATTGTAATATCATTTCATAAATGACAATTGTTCTATCGCTGAAACCATTCTCATGGGCACGAAAACTGTCGCTCGTTTCAGCGTTTGTCACTAAAATTCTCTAGAGTTTGATCGATGTTGAGCGACAAGTCGCTGGGCATGAAAAGGTACCTTTAGAATAACGTGTTATACATAACATGCATAATATAGAAAGTAAGGTAGATGTCCCTACCATTGCTATATCTATAGTCTCCATTATTGCCGTATTCTTGTGTATTTACGCAAACACAACAAAATTATATTATAATTATCAGTATAAGTAAGTCTCAACCATCTGTGGTCATTTGCGTACAATATTTTGGGTTGTTCCATCCACGGGATGACGCAATTCCGTGACAACAGCAAATAAAAATATACAGTCCGCGTCGCAGCGCCAGTAGTTGAGTTGTAGATGGTGCTGCGATCGACGCAATGCTTTTTAGCTAGTAGAACAACAATCAGAACATTGGCGCGGTGCAAGTTTTTTACGATGATTAATTTTAATAACAGTTTCGGATACTTTTAAAATATAAAATGCTATTATACAAGTCCCCCTCTAAGCGTGTTCGATTCCCCTTCTTATCGCACACATTTTGCGAATCAATGGAGTTACTTCAAATTTCTCAAGTCGGCGTAAATACCGAAATAGAAAACAATGGTATCGATGGTTGAGCTTGGCCATAAACAAAGCTCAGTCGCACAAAAATGTAGTCGAGACGAAAAATTAAGTTGATGGTAATAAACTGGGCCGTCATAAAGCAGTAACTGATATCAATATGAACTCCGTTTATTCAGGTGGTTTCTTTGACAGTATTGACAGTACAAGAGATAAAAGACAACCGTAGACACTAAAGTGAATTTGACCGCGAAATAAATCAATAATTCAAACGTTTGACCTCAACAACTTCGAAGCAATTAAAAATGTGGAATGGCCGATTGACCTTGTATAAGTGTAAAGTACTGATAATTTCGAAAAAAATAGGGACATCTACCCCAGGATCAAATATTCCATAAATTCACTATATTTCGTAATATCTTCGAAAACAGATATACAAGTTCTCGAAAATTCAACAACACTCATTCCTAATCGCCATGGGCCAAGTAACCTCCAGCCCCGAAGAAAGAGTCCAATTCAATGAAGATGATAACAATGGAATGATTTTGGGAGACAATTACATCCCCACAGAAATTCTGTCCCAACTGTTATCATACTACATAGACCCGAAATCTCTTTTGACGTGCCAGCTAGTGTGCAAAAGGTGGAACATCTTCGTCACCAGCTACATATGGAGGCACAAAGCTGAAATTATAACCCGCCACAAATTTTCCCTGGAAGATCCACTGGATTGGAAAGATTATTACTTGATCTGCGTGAAGAATTTGTTCGAAAAAAACTTGTTGAAAAATCACTCGGGCACTGAAGACTTCCAGCACTGGGAAATCGTGCAGCAGGGGGGCGACAATTGGAGGGTCGAATGCCCACCACTGGGATCACCTCCGGTACCTCAGGAACTAGGGTTCGAAAATACTCAGCACTGTTTCGCTACTTCTTACTACAATTGTATTAAAAAGCAGGATGTGGATCTTGGGAGCGAAGGATTTTCGAGGGCCATTTTAGACATGGAGCCGACGATTGAGGTAGCGGTCAGATGTGGTGGAAGATACCCTTGTAACGTTCTACGTCGTTCTATAAAGAATTCTGGAATATTCTGAAGTGTTTCAGAACGTGCTGGTACATTCTAGAACGTTTTGAAATGTTCTGGAAGGTTCTAGAGTGTTGTATGTTCGAAGTATTTTATTCTGGAATGTTCTGAAACATTATGGTGAACATTTTGGATTGTTCTATGGAATTATTCCGAGTGTTGTCGAATTTTTTCGAATGTTATAGAGTGTCAATTATTTGTTAGAAAATCTTCTGACAGGCGTACAGTACTAACCGTCAAAATTAACACGACGTGAATTTTTTCTGACACATCACTAGAGTATTCGATCGAAGAAATGAATCGAGAAATTTCGTTTTTGTAGATTAGTGAGTGGTACTCGTCTCGTTTTGATTGCCCTGCTGTCTATTATTGCAAAGTCAAGTTGATCGATGAACACGAACTAATTCTGGATACATTTACGTTCAAAGATATCATGGAAAACGAGAGGCAAAACGTGTGGTACAAGGTAACACAAATATTATGGCGTCTTCATTGAAGTTGAATTTATTACTAAGTAGTGCATTTTCAGGTGAAATTTATATATTGATGACTTTTGGTTCATATATATATAATCATCTCTTGATGTAGGCACATTCGATTTAGGAACCGCTTGATTTACTAGCGGGCAAAACATTTGATTGATGGTACAAGAAGACTTTTTGTATAACATTATTCGATTTAGCCTTTCCCCGCCATACCAGCAGTTTCCGCTATTTTTCCCGCGAAATTCGAATTTGAAATGTATGGTTGTCACGTACTAGCCTACTATGTGACTATTTCGAGAGATGAGTGTAACATGAAATTCCAATGTAAAAAAATGGCGGAAGGATACAAAAATTCGTTATGATGAATACAGAATAATTTCA